>JAYDZE010572303.1:0-11771 GCA_034509125.1 Monilaria moniliformis
CCTAGTGAGCCACTCTTCCTATCACCAATTGGTTTTAGGATTGAACCTCACTAGGGTTTGATTGGTCTTTCCTTCATGAATTAGGTACACTTCAATGAACGGGATCGTACCTCGCCCCCATAAAAATCTAACAAACACGTCTTGCTCGTCGACGTGCCGGGCACATCGTTGCTCGGTAATTGGTCGAAAGTTTTCTCTTAATAATTTATGGTGAATTTTGCCGACTGGTTTGTGTGTGCTCGCAAATGGCTGAGCAACCCGGCGCTTAGTAAGTTGTGCTCGGTATTTAGTGTCTGTTGTTCTAAGTTGAGTCCTTGCATATTTATTTATTTCCAATCAGATTTTCCTGCGCTTTGGTTTTATTTTTTATTAGTCCATGTACTTTTATGTTATTGTTATTTGAACATTTGTCCTATCATCATATTTATAAATTGGGTCCTTATATTTTTTATTCGTAGCAAAAAAAAGTGTAGTTTTCATATCAAAATTATCTCCCTACTTTTCTGTTTATTTTCTAGGGCACTTATCTGTTTATTTTCATTTATATCAAAAGTGGCAATTAGTCGCTAATACCATGACCTTTGGTCGATTTTCAGATTTTCCCACAAACTTAAAACTTGGTCGTAAAAATCATGAACTTTGTTGTTGTTTGAGATTTCCCAAACATGATGACAATGTCTCTCTTTCCATCCCTTAAACGACGATGTCCCTCTCTACCTCGAGCTCTTTTTTCTCTTTCTCGTCTGCCATCGTCTCTCCTCCTCAGTTTCTCCGGCAAGGTTGTCGCCGTCGCCGCCTACTCCTTCTCTTGTCCCATGTCTCTTGCTAAACACATAAAACCACACACAAACTCGCAGAAACTCCCAAATTGATTCCTTCCGAATTCGATTCCTCCCAAAGTCGCAGACTACAATTGGATCGACTAATAACCGATTTATCCCAAAATCGCAGAAACTCGCAAAAAACTATCCAATACCACAATTAGTAATCAATTTCCCCCTCAACTACCTCACCTTTTGTAGTGCTCTCTCTCTTTTTTGTACTATTTCTCTCTCTTTCTCTCATATCCTCTCTTATGTTCTCTCTGTGTCTCTCATCTCTCTGTGACATATCACCTAGTCCGAAGATGTGACAATAACATGCAAGTAATATTCCAACTGCAGAAAAACTAAGATACATGTTCCATGTTTATGGCAACTCAGACAAGAGTTCATAATTGAAATAAAAACAAACAAACAAATATTGTATATTATCTCATCATTTCTGCTAAAAGAAAGGAAAATATAGTAATACTTTTTTAATGTACAAAAAGATATTATATATATATGGGGGTGCGTTAAAGTGAGAACACCTTCTTAATGCATAATTAAGAACTAATCTAGGCCCTAGGATTCGAATTTGGACGTCCATAATTTGCGGATATTACGTATCATTAATCGTTGTTGTACATATCATTAAATTGTATAATGAGAATCTAATCAAATGAACATGATTGGAAGTTGCCGTGTGATAGGATATGCAGCCCCGCCCACCAGAAGTTCAGCCCAACGACGACAAGTTCGGCCCATTAGAAGTCCAGCCCAGCCAACACCTCGGCTATGAAGGAGCTCGGACCAAGGGTCAACAGCTCGTCCGTAAAGGAGTTTGGACCATAGGTCGACAGCCAGTTCGGTATCAAAGAAGCTCAGATCGGAGACATGCAGCTCAGTACTAAGAAAGGTAGAAGCTCGGCTACAACCGTCCACTACCCCCACTACTTTCTAACCGCCAGCCATGATCTCGGAAACTGCCCCCACGATCTTTGTAACCGCTGAGTTTCTTTAATGGCTCATTTATTCAGGCGATAGTCTATGTAACACTATAAATAGGGATTGTCTTAGACGTAAAAGGGGGGGAACACTCTATGCTTGTAAACTCTCAGCAATAATAAAAAACAAGATACGCTTTGAGCCGTGGACGTAGATCAATTTCAATCGAAGCACGTAAAAATCCTTGTGTTTATCTAAATTCCTAGCCCATAAACAAATCCGAAAATATTAGTTCGATCACCGTGAAAATAGAAAATCATTATGCACGTAATCTTCCCACAAATCCACCGCCCATTGTTCTGAACAAATATTCGTTTTTTGTAGTTCAATTGAATTTTTTGCAGAAAATCAACAATTGAATATATTTTCTTCACCCTCTATTTTTGTTTTTCTCTCTAAATAATCTGCACTCGTATCATTATCTACCGTTTAATATATCATTATTGCTTTTGAAATGTATCATTGGTATATGATGTATACATCATTATAATTTAAATAATGATGTATCATTGTCGCTTTTGATATGTATCATTAGTATATGATGAATACATCATTATAATTTAAATAATGATGTATCATTATCGCTTTTGATATGTATCATTAGTATATGATGTATACGTCATTATAATTTAAAATTCAATCATCGAACAATTAAAAACTAACGTTTATTATCATTAAACTCGAAACCCATAGTCAAAATGCCACTTACCATAAAAACGGAAGATTGGAAATAAAATCTCAGCCCATAAATCAAGGTTGTTTCCATTAAATAACGAAAATATTGAAAATCAAATCTCTTTCCATAATTTTCAGTTTTTTAATAACCTAAAATAGCAATTTGCGATAAATGATATGGAGTCTCATTAGTTATGCAATCAAATAATCATTAAACGTCTCAACGGATATCATTTTAATTATATATAGTAAAGAATTACCATAATTAAAATCTGTCACCTATAATATAGGATTCCATATAAACCGCTGCTTTGCCAAAATTACATTTGTACCCTTTTCATTTTTTAATATATTTCCATGTGACACGTGGCATACAAATCAAGCGTTAGATCTAAAAAATGGATGCTCTAGATTATTTCTTAGTTATGCAATAAAAAATGGTTCAGATATGATCACATCTCTCTCTCTCTCTCTCTCTCTCTCTCTCTCTCTATATATATATATATATATATATTTCTCTCTCTCTCTCTCTCTCTCTCTATATATATATATATATATATATCGAAGGATGAGAGAGGATAGTGAATGATTGCCTATGTAGGAACCTGAAGATAGAGGTTGAAAAACGCACCTAGACGCACTAGCTCCCTGTTCGTCCCATCCTTTAAGGCTATCACACTTGATGAACGCGATTATAGCTTAGACAACCTTCTCGGCTCAGTTGGAGAGCGAGTGATTACAATACTCGATTTTAGCCTTCTTTGCGCTGCCATTGTGGTGACAACCTGGAGAGATGTGTACACCGAGTTAAGATATGAGGTTTTTTTTTTAGAAGACTAGTTGGGAAATGTTTTGTATTCTTACGTGTCAACCAGAGCTTTCTTGTCCATGTTGTCTGGTACATAGTCGTCTCCCATGGAAAACATGACCTATAAGAAAGTAACATCTAAGCAAAGTAAGCAGAGCATTTCTAAACGATGTGGCATGATGAAGATATGATGGCATATTGGACAGTCGAGCATAGATGAGTGACTCAGAACAATGAAAATAATTCTAACTAGAGGGCCAAAATGAATTTCAGCTATAATCGTTTTGAGTTTTAGAAGAGATGAGAGAGATAGAGATTACAGAAGAAAGAGAGTATGCAGAGGAGAGATGAGAGAGGATATAAGAGGAGAGAGAATGAAGTGTGTTAAATAGGAGAGAGATAAGAAAAATACAAAAAGGGTATTTCAATCCAAAAAATATCAAAAAGTGAAAATTAACCTCAAACGATATTACTCTCATTGTACATGGACTATTTTTACTAATAAAATTCATCACTACAAACGTGAGAACGCCATTATCCAGGTTCTATTTTTTCAGTTTACTTTTTTAATTTGTCCACTAAAAAAGTAAATTATAAAATATAAAAATATTCATTGAAAAATAACCAATATCAATCATAGAGCCTCTAACAAGTAATAATTAATATTTTTTTTTTCATCCCATTTCAAGCCTAAAAATTCCCGTACCGAGCGGACGTTCTTTGGTGTTGGCCATTTCATCACGGACTCAACTTTAGATGGACACATTCGCAAACCTCCATTGTACACCAAATGCCCAAGATACTCCACTTCTTCTCACCCCAGTATGCACTTTTTTGGATTAATCACAATCTTGTGATGATCAAGCAAACGAAGGACTTGTCGGAGGTGTGCTACGTGCTCCTTCCATGACGAACTGTAAACAAGGATGTCGTCAAAAAACACCAAAACATACTTATGAAGTGAAATATGTCATTCATGAGGCTTTGGAATGTCGTCGGAATGTTCATCAATCCGAACGGCAAAACTATAAATTCATAATGTTCTGAATGGGTTTGAAACACCGTTTGTGAACATCCGACACAGCTACTCTTATTTGATGATATCCTACCTTGAGATCAAGTTTGCTGAAACACCTAGCTCCGTACAACTCGTCGAGTAACTCTTGAATGATCGGAATTGAATATTTGTCTTGTACCGTGCGTTTATTCAATTCTCGATAGTCAATGCAAAACCTCCAAGATCCATCCTTTTTTCGTACCCATAAAACTGGACTCGAGAAGGGACTGACATTGGGTCGAATTATTTCTGCACTCAACATCTCGATGGCCAATTGTTCCATTTCATCTTTCTATGTATGATTATAATGATACGGCCTCACCGAGACGGGAAGGGGACCTGGCAGCAAATTAATTCGATGGTCGGTACGCCGACTTGGGGGCATGTGCAACACGGAGGTCGTGACAGCCGGGAACTTCTCAAGCAGGCGCGCCAACTCCTCGCGTCGGTGGGCTTCAGCTAGCTGCAAATTAGACACCCCTTCGGGCTCCAGGTTACACAACAGCCAACATTCTTCGGCCACTTTGATCGCACGAAGATCATGCAGCATGCGCTCCCGACGAAACAAAGAAGGATCCCCTCGCAACAACACCTCACGTCCCTCCCATGCGAATGTCATCTCCAACGTGCGCCAATTCGCCTTGATATCACCCAACTGTGACAGCCAAGACACCCCTAAAATCATGTTGATATTGCTTAGGGGAAAGACATATCATGTAACATAGAAACGATGAGGGCCGAAAGCTAAGGGTACTTTGTTGTACATCCCACACGCTTGGAACCTAGAGCCATCGCCAAGGGTAACTAAGAATATCTCAAACGAAGTAATTTTAAGTTTCAATGCCCGCACCACCGTCTTCTTGATGAAACAATTGCTTGTTCCACTATCAATCATAATTTTTACTCGACTCCATCCCACTCGACCGTACAACTTCAGGGTCTGGACTCCATCAAGTCCGTTGAAAGTGAGTTCCGACATTGGATATGGTGTAGTGTCGATTCGAAAGTATTCACTTCTGCTTCTTCGTCAATGGAATTTTGGAACTCTTCTTCGCCCTCTTCCTCTTCGTTTCCAACTAGCACTTGTAGCGTCTTAGGAGGGCACCGGTGCAACGACCCATATTTGAGTCTGCATCTGAAACACGTTCTAGTCATGATGTATTTATGATATTTCTCGTTAGTCATACTCAGGAACGGCCGTGGATTTCTAACCATGCCTCCATTTCCCAGCGGAGCTGAGTTTGTTCGGGATGTCGGCGATGACTGACCCTGCTTGTATCTAGATGGGGGCACAGGGTTGCGGAAGCGCGAGAGGTCGTGGTAAATACGGTTACAGAGCCCCGAGGTAATCAATTATCTTCACCATTTGAATTGCGTCCGAATAGCCCACGATGGTAGGGTTCTTAATTTGCAACCTTAAACAGGGTTTAAGTCATCCGAGAAAGAACATCAAGTATTGTCGGTTAGATAATTCTGGCAGCTAAGCCAAATGGCTCTTAAATGCCCCGATATATTCTTCTATAGTTCTTGTTTAGGTGGTGGTACAGAGCGCCTCATAGGTGTCAAGTGCCGAACTCGTTCGAAATCGTATTTGAAGTTCTCGAGCAAATTTGATCCACATAATCAAGGGCATTCGCCAAAGTAGGATCTGAGCCCATGCCATTGCCGGACCTGCCAGTGCCACAAGTTCCTCCTACACACAGTGTTCCACCGGTGTGTGGTTGACCAAAAAATATTGCTCAGCTCTCGTGATCCAAGAGAGTGCACCACTCCCATTGAAAGTGGGCAAGTCCATGTGTTGGCGGGTAATTGTATTTTAACATGAGGACCATTGCCACTGTCCCCGGTGTTCTCCATGTGGTTGGGACCTTCGATGGGAATAGGTCCTCGATTGGTGAAGATTAACTTGCGGAGCTCCTAAAACTGCTCATCGAATCGATGACTCAATTCAACAATCGTTTTCTCTAACCCCTCGACGCGTTCATTCGTGCGAGTTGCTTTCGCCATTCAAATATTCCATTTTCACCACACCAATTTGTTGGAGAGTGAAAACAAGAGATGAAATAATTTGCTTGTGACACACTTGAACTTAAGAAGATTGGAAATGATAAAATAAGTTTGAAAATGGATAACTCCTTCTAATGAAGGCCTCAACCACATTTCATTGTCCACAATTATCCTATGCAAAAGCATGCCCTATCAAACCTCAAGGGTTGCTATTTATTTTGGTCCTACATACTTCAACGGTAACGAAAATAATAAAAGTGTAATAATAAGGAAGCTCATGCAGTCTTCCAGTTTTGTAACTCCCTCTCTTTAGTTTATTGCTTTGACCCATTCCGCTCCCTTTAGCTTAGGGATGAGAGGAAAAATAGCAAAATACACGTGTACAAGACTTATCGTACCGAAAAAATACTAAAAATATCAAAATTTTGGTATACCATAAATTCCATTACAGTATGATGTTGTACATGAATGTTACGGTATGGTAATGGTATGAATTTCGATATTGCGGTATACTAAAAATTCGATATATACCGTAAAATGCGGTATATACCGATAAAATGGTAAACCATATATATACTGATAATACAGTATATAATGTATTTTCTTACCATATATATATATATAGATAGATATATATAGATATATTAAATATATTTATAATATTGATAAATATTTATAATATAATTTTTTTATAATATTAAACAATTTCGGTACGATATGCCGTAATTCATGGTATACCGGATTTCGGTACCGAAAACACGGCACAATAATGGTATTGAAAATCCGCCATACCGAAATTTCGGTATACTGAAAAATTCGGTAAGGTAACGGTATGGTATTTATTCATACTGACATTTTCGGTACGGTATATGGTATGGCAGTTCCGGTACGGTATAATGTACCGACCCACCCCTACTTTAGCTTCAATCTCCCCTCCACGACTGCTACTCGATGTCTCGAGCACGACGCCCCGTCTCCCCCTCCTGTAGACCAACCATGGTTTTGCATTAGATGGAGCCCGTTTTTCCTCCAAGTCATAATGCCCAATTGATGCTTACAAGCTCTGCGTTTGAAGCCACTCAAGATTCAAAGCCACTTGAAGCTGCAAAGGCGGAGGCTGTATATCCTCCAAGTTTCGCGCAGTTGATCAATTGTTGCAGCCCTGCAGTTTCTGAGGATCCTTTGCCCTCATCTATCATCCCGTTTGATGCACGGTTCGCTGATTATCTAGGTGCAACACCAAAGACAGGATTTGGAGATCTAAGAACCCAATTTAAGGTAAAGCCTTTATTCAGAGACACAATTCTCCATTTCTTTATCACCTCTGTTCACTAATTTTAGTCCATTCACTTCCATGCAGCAATATCTGGAAAGAACTCATTTCAAAGGTAGACAAATAATTCTCTCGCACTCTAACTGACTTACTAATGCTATATACATTAACAAGTAAAAAATTGATTCATTTTCTTCAATATTTCAGAGCTACTGGTGACAGTAGAGAATGTCATCAGCCAGTTAGGAGACGATGTGGTGGTGTAAGTTGAAAATTTTCGAAAATGCAAACTAGGTGTGTAATGAATAGAATTTCATCATGTTTTCAATCTTTACTCAACTTCAATATTAACTCCTTTATCTTTAGCATTTTTATTGATCTTGAATGCATTACACTAAAGAGGAGAGAGAATTCTGGAATCCTACTTAGGAAAAAAAGATGGAAAACCAATCCATTTTCCTAGTTCACAGCCCTGCACTGCTTCCTGACCTCTCCTTGATCTCCCACGAGCACCTCCGTCTCCCCGAGCCTCTTCATCGCGTTGGTGAACTTTGCGATCCACCCGTCCTGATCGTCTACGAGCTTCTTCATCACGTTGTTTGCCCGCTGATCCCTTGCCAGATTGTGATCCGACTCAATCAATGCCTTGTTGGTCAGAAGCTCCTTGTAGAAGCGCGAGTCCATCTTGTGGTGCGAGTAGGGATCGAACGGTACGTCCTGACTATCACTCTGGCAGACCGTCATCGTCTGCATCTTGAGCCAGTACCCTCTGTCGATGTCCTTCTCCTTCTCCTTGTTGTGAAACCTCCCGGCAACAACACTGCAGTGGGCACTGCCGATGGAGTGTGCGCCCACAAGGAGGACCAGCTCCTCTAGCGTCATCCCCTTTCTCTGGAAGAGACGAATGTTGTCCTCGGCCGTGGCGTCTGGGAGCGGGATGTTGCCCTCGACGTTCGCGGCCAAGGAGGCACGCGCATCGCGGCGCCCTGCCGTGACCGCATAGGCGGGCACGCCCGAGTAGACGAGGGAGTCGCGGGTGGCAAACGCGAGGATGTCCGCGCAGGAGACCACCCCAGGGCACGCCTTCTCGAGCTCAGTTTTTATGTCGTCGACGACTTGGTAGCCGCGCACGAGTGGCCCGTTGTGCCGTGCCTTCTTCTCCACCTCCTCGCCCGTTGGCGTCGTGTCGAGGAGGAGTGAAGCGTCGCACCCCTGCATGTAGACGACAGTTAGTAATATAACACATAAATATTTAAGAAAGGGCAGTGGAAATCAACTCTTAGCCAACTTAATTTCAATAATTTTTTGTCAATTTCCGCTTTCTATAATGGTTATATCAAATTTTGCTTTATGAAAGAAAGTTTAGTATGATACTAAAAAACTATAAAAATGATTGAAATAGAAGATCTCACGGTGACGTAGCAGTCATGGAAAAAGAGGCGAACAAAACCAGCAGCATAGGTTGGATCCTTTTGAAAATGTTTGTGAATAGTCTCATTCACAATCTTCTCAGCCTCGGGACAAGTCTGCTCGTAAAACATTTCTCGCAGCCCTCCTTGCACGGGCTTGTTGTCGGGCTCTTGCACGGGCTCTGGCACAGGTTCAGGTTCTGGGTCTTGCACAGGTTCAGAGTTGGAATCTTGCACAGGGAAAGCGGGGTTTACAAGCCCGGTTTCAGGTTCGGGCTGCTCGTTGGCACCAGGCTTCAATGAATCAACAGAATCGTCTCCTTTAGGATGGTCCCTCTGCTGCTCTGGAACTTGGAAAACCCAACCCTCTGCAGGCGGATGCCTGAAATCGTGCTGCTTCGGAGAGTCGAAAACCCGATGATAATCTGCAGAAGGATGCCTGAAGGGGTGGCCCGGCCCAAAAAGCCCGGGGATATCAAGGAAAAATCCGGATGCCAACATGGCATAGGAAAGGAATGCGACTATGAGGATTCCTATTCTGGATGCCATCATTTTGTTAAATTGGTGATATAAATGGTGGATTTGTGAGGCATGATGGGTTCTTCATGGGTGATGAGTTTATATAAGTTGTCATGAGGTTGGGAGGGATTTCAGGCGTCTACTTTCAAAATGGATGGACCCTCCAACTGCTCATTCATGTCTCTTCATTTATTATCGACTTACTATATGCAGATTATTTAGATTATGATTGCGTGGGATTTAGTTGGTTGGAATGAGAGTAATTGATTGAGTTGGATTTTGGAGTGACTTTAGAGCTATCGCGATCTTAAGCTAGCACAAGTAATTTGTGTTATATTTCATTTTACGTTTGGTTTCATATTTTGTGTAACCGCATAGAGGCTTTTATATTATAAGAAAATTTAAAAATTCTTGAAAACCACAAACAAGGGACTAAAGGGCAAAGTCCCGTTAAAACTTTCATTTCAAAAACCCATAGTATGTTAATTATAAATTATTTTACAATGTTAAGACTTTGTAACTCTCCGTCTTTAAGAAAACTAATACATTCGTCTTGAGTATTCTTGCTATGTGATATTATAAAAAGAGTATTCATTACATGCATTATATTATCCATTCTATTACATAAAAAAATAATAAATTTACATTCTATTTGCTCAAGAAACTTATCAAACTCTATTCAATCAATTTCAAAAAATAGAATCCAATTGAGAATCAAAAAATTTATTCTACTAGAACTACTATAATGCTATATGCTGTTAGGGTAGAGAGATAGCCTTCTAATATCTAGAATGTGGATGGGCCTAAGCCCATAAAAATTGGCCTACTGCAATTGGAAATTTCTTCATTTTTAGCTGAATTTTACTGGAAAACAGAAGATCATCGAACTTAAATATTCTCCCGAATCTCTCTCACACACTCCGACAGCAATGACGCGGCCATTTCATCCCTCAATTTCCACCTAGTTGCGGGATCAGCACCGGATCTCGCCGCCATTGATTCCAGCAGCTCGTGATCTGAGACTCTTCGTATGCAATTGGACCGGAGGAAATTGAGTGGAAAACACGAAAAATCGACTGATTCAGCGCAGAAATGGCGGGAGCAGCATCGGCGCTGTTCCTACTGGACATTAAAGGTAGGGTTCTGGTGTGGCGGGACTACCGCGGAGACGTCTCCGCCTCTCAGGCCGAACGCTTCTTCGCTAAGCTCATGGAGAAAGAGGTGAGATTTCTCTGTGATTCGTGATTGGATTGGTTGTGTTTGTCAGTATAAATGTTGAAATGATTGATTCGCGTCGTGATTGTAGCTGTAGTGAGATGAATCAGGTTCAAGTTGGCAAATCATGAGCTTGATCCGATGTTTCGTGCTTATAATTTATTTCATTTAATCATTTTAATGTTCTGTTGTGTTTGAGGTTGGATAGGTTTTGGTGTGTGATTGGGAGACTCAGTGAATTTAACTAGATGCGGATTTGATCAGTTCAATTGAACTGGATGAGAACATGGACTCTGGGTTTAATATAGCTTTAGTTGGAAGCTATTACTTTTGGAATACTCCGGTGGGTTTGTTTTGATGGAATTGAATCTTCTGTGCTCTGCTTTTTCTTATCGGAGAGGCAAACTGATTGGATTGGGAAATAATGATTAGAAAGGGGATAATCATTTCAGATTTCATTTCTGATACTAGCTTTTTTAGTAACTTAGATGTGGTTGGAATTGGAGGTTCCTAGTTGATGCAGACTGTAGTCCAAGAGGTCAAACTGTTCTGTGATAGTTATGAAGGGGATTTTTTTTTTGTTTTTTGGTTGTAAGCAACGAGGGTGCTTTTTTATTATTTTTTAACTTTTTATTTATCATAAGGTACCATTTTTCTGTACACATGCTCCATGACTAGTGGATTTATGCGAGACATGGTAAATTGGTATAACAATTTTAGATTTTAACTGTTTTTCTGTTTAATTTATGATTCTCTTTAATTTATTTTTTAGCTTTGTTTGTTTGTACTAGTTATCAATTAATGATTGCTGATTTGTTCTTAAGCGAACTAAGGATGGAATGTGTTTCTAATTTGTGATGTTATAGGGTGATCCCGAGACTCAGGATCCTGTTGTTTATGATAATGGTGTGACATACATGTTCATACAACACAACAATGTATATCTCATGACTGCATCTCGGCAGAACTGCAATGCTGCTAGCCTTCTTTTATTCCTACA
>JAYDZE010572314.1:0-11770 GCA_034509125.1 Monilaria moniliformis
CCCATGCCACACTAACCCCTCCCACCCCCCCCCCCCCCCCCAAAAAAAATGGCGGAGAAACTAGGCAAAGAAAAAAAAAATAATAACTATAATCCATTTTCTCCAGTTGTACTCTGAAACCCTAAGCAACGAATAAAAAGCCTAATCAAACAACCCAATTTAGATAGGGTAAAAGAAGGCACAAAACACAACAGTAAATGCTACATATTTATACCTCCACAATGTTTCCGACCAAGTAAGGAAGCTGCTTATTCAGCTTAATTTTTTCTTGATTCTCTTTTATCTTCTCGCGGAACGAATCCAACTCCAGATTCGTCCTCTGTAACTCTTCCTGTCAAAAGCGAAAACCCAGATCAGATCGTCACAGAACTTGAAATTGCAACGAAATTCAAATTCAGCCAATACACACGCCAACTAAAAGTCGGAATTCAGACCTTGAGAATACGGATTTCGTTATCCAGAAGACGAGAGGCGCGAGTAATGTCCTCGGTGCTCATGGAGGAGAGCTGGTCGTCCTCGAAATTGTCCTCCACCATCGGCGTCGCCATACCCACCAACTATGCTTCAAGGTCGCTAGTCGGGTGTGTTAAATTTGTTTAGAGAGAGAGAGAGAGGGGTGTAGGGGAGCGAGAAGGTTATTAAAATGGTTAGCTTGGAGAAGGGGAATGGTATAATAAATATGGGCCGGAAAATGTTACATCGGATATGGGCTCACACGGCCCATTGGGTTGCCACTCCTCCTTTTCGCTTTTCTCCTCTCTTTTACACACACAAAAGTGAGAAATGATCGAAAAATATGGAGTTTGAATCCTAAATCTCTTCACAAAACGTATTTATAGTTAAAACGATTATTTTAGAGGTTTGAGATGGTTAGATTTGCAAGTTTCATCAATAAATATATGATTCTAAAAAGATAATTGTCATTTAAATCATAACGTTTCTTTAACTTTTGGCTAATTCCATAACTTTAAAACTGGAACATAAAATCATAACTTTTGACATTTTCTCAATGATCACATATATCAAAATTCCAGTGAAATTGGTGGTGACGTATCAGCCGGAATTTTTGATGCGAACAAAACGCCAGTTCTTCAAAACGATGTCGTTGAGATAATTGTCATTTAAATCATAACTTTTCGTTGAATTCCGACCGACACGTCACCACCAATTTCACTTAAATTTATATGTGAGATAACTGAAAAAATGTCAAAAGTTATAATTTTATGTTCTAGTTTCAAAAGTTATAGGATTGACCAAAAGTCAACGAAAAATTACGATTTAAATGACAATCATCCCATTCTAAAATGATCTTTGGATTTATTTTCAAATTTTGTTGGACGAATTAGGAAAGACAGAGAAAATTACGACTCATGAATTTGTTAGCGGATGCTTGATTGGCATCTATTAATTAATTCTATATAGCTATACATATTAGAGCCACCACAACATTTAATCACCTAACCTACTAATGCACAGTTCCTATCTCCCATGCACATACCCCATTCCTATCCCTTCCTACATCATTTTGATTTTATGTTTGTCCTTTCTTGTTATCTTTTGTGATCACAATTCATTTAATTCAATTTGCTAAAAATGGTGTTAAATTTTGATTGACTTTTGGAATTAATTTTCTAGTTTTCTACTACACTAAATCACATGAGCACACTAAATCAAAATGTAGCACATATACACGTAAATAAAGTTATGCAATGCCTGAATAATAAATTTGAATTAAATTCAAATTCCGACTTATTATCGAACTTGGGATAATAAAACTAATATTCTCTTCAAAATAACCTTTGAATCGAGTTTGTACCATCCAAGTTCAATTGAAGCACAACTCTCGAACTTATGATTTTAAAGAGCAAAACGCATATATACAACCGAAATTCACCATACACTCCCTTTATTATGGTGTATGTATTACAATAACATCAAAGAACGACATCGTTCTCTTCAAAATATCCTCAAAATCGACTTTATACCGTCTAAGCTCTCAATTGAAGCACAACTCCTGGACTTGCGATTTTAAAGAGCAATATACATATATACGATCTAAATCCATCACACTCCCTTATTATGATGTATGTAATATAATAACGTCAAATAATGGCATCCTTCTCTTAAAAATAGCCTCAAAATCGAATTTATACCATCTAAACTCTCAATTGAAGCACAGCTCCCAAACTTGCGATTTTAAAAAGCAATACACATATATATAATCGAAATCCACCACACTCTCCTTTATTACAAAATTTAAATTATTCCACTTATTAAATATCGAGATCAAATTAGATAATATTTTAATTTATTTATCCTAATCAATTTTCTAGAACTAGCACCTATCTTAATTTTGTTTTATTCTATTCTATAGAATCCACTGGGCTAAAATGTTCAAGTGTTACATCGTATATATATTAAGGTCTCATTCTTGGGGGAAACAAAAGTTAAGTTTGTCCGGATATTGATAGATGGTAGCATCAAGGCATGGAAGATAAATATTATTTGACATAGTAACACAGACACACCCAATGCTCATAGAAAAACATTAGGCGATCATCGATTTTGCGTACAATATTAGACGCTCATAGAAAAACATTAGGCGATCATCGAGTTTGTGTACAATATTAGACGATCAGAGCTCTTTCTTGTCGGCGGGGTTGAGGGCAGCCTTGTCCTTATCTGCAGAGACAATGGAGATGACCTTAGGCTCCTTCTTCATCTTCTCTTCCTTCACCTTGGGCACCGTTATCCTCAGCACCCCGTCCTCCAACCGGGCGCTCACGTTCTCCATGTCGGCGTTCGCCGGCATCCTGAACTGGCGCCAGAACTTGCCGGCGGTGCGCTCCATCCTGTGCCAGCGCTCGTCCTTGACCTCCTCCTCCGTCCTCCGCTCACCGCTGACGCGGAGCACGCGGTTCTCCTCCACCTCGATCTTGATGTCCTCCTTCCTCATGCCGGGGATGTCCAGGGAGATCTGGTGCTCGTCCGCCGTCTCCCGCCAGTCCGCCCGCGCCAGAGCCACCGCGTTCTCGTCCGCGGCTGCTCTGGCTGCGGCCAGCGGCGACTGCTCTAGGATCTTGAAGGGGTCGTCGGGGGGTAGCATTAGGTCCCATATCGACCGCGGGCTGTAAGGCACGAGCGCGGTGGCTTCCCGCGGCAAGAGAAACGCCGCCACGGCGAACAAGGCCATCGCCGCCATGGTAAACTTTGCTCTGTCCATGTTTGTGCGTTGTGAGTGTGTGTGTTGCGAGTGTGATGCTGGTAGTGTAGTGAGTGAAATATTGGGAGTTTGGGGAGGAATATATAGGTGATGTGTACATGGTTCTAGAGTTGGCGAGGGAAGAGCGTACGTTGTTCTAGAGTCATAGAGACAAGGTATAGGGTCTTCTGGAAACTGTGAGAAGTGAAACGCGAGGGATTTTTTATAACATTTTTTCTTTTTCTTTAAGATCATGTCCTCTCAAAAATATTCTCGTTCACGGACACCAAATAGTACGATCTTCTTTCTGTAATAGAAAAATTGAGAGTCTAAATTCTACCGTTTCTCCGTTCAGTAAAAAAGAATTAAATTTGGTAATTTATATGTTATCATCTCTTTATATATTTAGGAAAGAGAATTTAGGCAAATTTAGTATTGAGATGACGCAGCATTAGATCTTTGATAATGTACCCAAATTTGAGTTTAACACATAACCTGACATGAGAATTTCGTATAAAATATTTTCCCCATTCCACAAAAACATGAGCAAATTTTATGCACGAATTTTAAATAAATTAGTGTTGTTTATATTATGAATTGGGAAAAAATTCCACTTTAAAAATATTGTTATGTAAAGTAACTGTAAATATATTATGATAGTAAACTCATTTGTTTGGCAACTTCAATGAAATGGTTTCACGGAATTCACCTATGAGATATTAAACAAAAAGTCGCATAATTGACCTATTTCTTGCGCGTATCGATTGAAGCTCCACATATGGTTCCTCGAACCACATTTTCTAAGCGAACCAGAGACAATTTGAATTGATCTTGAGATTATAAATACTAAGATTATGATTCTTGAAATTATAATTTCTAGAATTCCCATGTTTGGAAATATGTCATGGTTTTGAATTTTGTGTTTAGTTCAAATACACAACCGTCGAATCATCAATCCCCCTCATTATCTGATTTGAATCTGTTCTCCCTTGTCTATAGAATCTGGTAAATTCTCTGCTACAGACTCACCACTTACACAAAACTCCCACCACAACTTACTTTCCCCAAATTTTCCATTAAAAAATAAATAGAAATACAAGTTTCAGAAATGGTACAAATCAAAGTAGAAATCTTGCAAATTTCATTTCATAAGTTGTGTGCAAAAAAAATGCCAATTCTTTGATAAGTAAACACAACCTAATCTCCAGAAACGGCTGGACAACAGGCACAAAGAAATTCAAAATTAACCACATATAATGAATAATCCTTGTTGAATTTCTGTTTTAGCCCACTTATCAAGAGAGAATTTTTGGAAAAGGGAACGACGTGATCACACTAAAAGCAGAGGCAACTTTGGCAATTGCATAAGCATTTGCAAACGACGTTGTAGGCGACGTCCTTGCGCCAGCGCTCCCGGTGGCGACCAGGCACCGTGTCAGCCTTGGCCTAGCACATGCTCTTGGTCTTACTGTTGCAGAATCTGGGCTGCTCTTCATCCTTCTGTTTCCGACGGCGGCTACGGCAAACCGGCGCAAAGCTCATACCGTCTGAGTCCAGGGAAATTTGTTTTTCCCGACGACAGAACCGAGGCAGCATCTTTTAATATGCCAGGTTAAAGAAAAAGAATACGGATTGGAATGAGAAAAAAGAATCTAAAATGTTACATAATTTTCTCTTTTTAGGAATTAGATTATTTTTTTATAATTAAATCAAACATAGAAATTTAATTTGAGAATCTGATTATTTCCTTTATTTTCTTATAATAAAATCAAGTACAAAAATTTAATAATTGAAAATCAGATTACTTTTCAAGAATACAATCTCTATCAAATAAAACAATTTGTGATGTAGTAGTATGCAAAAAAGGAGAAAAAAATGTTCATATTTTTATGGACCGAAGAGAGTATTAGTTTTCTATTCAATTAACTTAGGAATTATTCGTCCATTTAGGAACATTCAAGTGTTTAAAATCTCTTGCATAATCAAAACTCATTAATCCCATTTCTCCGAGTCAATATTTTTTTTTAAATGGGAATTATTCATCCTGTGTTTTCACATGGCACAATTCAACTGAACGTAAAATTTCTATTACATACATATAGCAAGCAAACACATGATAAACAAAATCATCATAAATATTGTAATTTTCAATGACTAGTTTTTATTAACATTAAACACAACACACATGTTCTGGCGTACAGTTATAGTACACACGAAACATATAGCTTGTAGTCAATTCATTTTGAGTGGCAACATCAATTTGGATGATGAATACGCTACATAATAAATGAGCATATGTTCAATCAAGAAACCAAGCTTTTAAACTGAGTAATGCAGTCCAGTGCGCGCTTGAAATCTTTATCTTCCAGGGCAATGGTGAAGCGGCAGTAACCGGGGATTCCGGTCCACGATGCACTATTGATGCACAAACCGGTGCTGGTGAGCATCGCGTCTCGGATGTTTGTGTCGTCAAGCTTGATTTCCCGGCTTCCTGAGCCATCATTCAGTTTGATGGTCTTCCCAAAGTAGGCAGATGGCTTTGCTACTATGGAGACACCTGCTTCAGCATCGAGCACCTCCCAACCGCTATTTTCAAGTGTCTGTCACAACAAAATTAGCTTAAGATATATATACAACATATTTAGCCATGATTTGCATGATCTGTGATCATTCTGTCGAACACAACTTTTAAAGGAATAGGCAAAATAGCGTATGGTGCGGTGTGAATAGCCAAAATAGCTTATGATCATTCTGTTGAACACACAACACAACTAGTAGATGAATAGGAAAAATAGCTTATGATGCAATGTGAATGAATAAACGTTTGAAAGATTTACCTGCTTCAAAGATTTAAATCTACTTCTCAGATTTTCCATCTGTTCTGCTATGCCGTTCAACAGATCCTCCCCGGAATCCAGCAATTTCTTCACTGTGTACTTGATAGTGCTGTGGGGTTTGCTTACTCCACCAGTGCTATGAAAAGCATCCACCAGAGAAGGCTGATTTATGAGCAGAAATCCAAATTTAAGCCCACTAGCAAGCATCTTGAAAAATAATCCCCCAAGTAGATATACATAAGTGGCTGGATTAGCAGATGAAAGTTTCTGTAGAGTAGCTCCCAAATTCCAGCCATCACATCCCTTGGGATTATACCGCACTCCTGAGAATGACGTATCCAATATTATCCTCGCTCCGAACTTTGCACATACAGACAATAACTTATTTATCTCTTCGTTACTGTAAACCAAGCCGGTTGGATTGATAGTTGGACCAGATATATAGATCCATGGTTTTTTAACAGTCTCCAAGGTGCGAATAAGCCTTTCCTCAGTCAATTTGTACCCTACTTCTGGATTTGTTGGGATTGTTACAACGTTAGCCTTCAAAAATCTTGCTGCAGATACATAATTTCCATTTGAACCAGTCGGGAAGCATAGTGTTCCACCCTCTTGTGTGCAGCAGATTACCAAATTAGTGAAAAGTTCTGCAGGAGACCCAGCATATATGAACTCCGTGTTGCTGTCAGATGAAAAGCCGTAACTGCTGCTAACCAGACGCCTAATGCCATCCGTAACATCAGTCTCAGATTCTGTTATGTTCTGCCGGGCAAAACTCTCGAAGATTGCAGCCTTAACTGGTGTGGTTAATGGCAGAAAGCTTTGGTCGACATCCATGTGAACCAGAGAAGACTCATCAGATTCATTTATTGATAGCTCAGCATGATCAAGTACTGGGTAAGTCAAACTGGAAACTCCGTTAACCTTGGTAGCACCTGTCTTCTCAGCATTTCTCTAAATATAATCGACGGGTACAATACTTGGTTAGATAATTGTAACTTATGATATGTATTATTGAAGGTATAAGATATTAATTGCAATTCCTTTCTATTAGCTTAAGCGTTTAGAGGAAGCGGCATGTGCCATCACCAAATTTTACTTGATTGGCTATATTATGCAAATTTTACTTGATTGGGTCAAGTCGTCAAGTACATAATAAGAAATTTCAGATATCTGTGTGTATATCATGAACTAATGATACTAGTACTACGCAAGGTTCCAACATACGACCACGAGACACCAAAAAGTTAGAAACCTGCATTATTGTGTTGCAGCTTTTCAAGCTGTAAGTTGGTGGTTATACATAGATAATACATACAGTCAGTTTTCTTTTCACTAGTGTTATCTTTCACAAAAAAATAAAACTAAAATATGATGGTGAAGATCCTTAAGCACAAGCAGACCTCTCAATTACTCAACCAGGAAAATACAAACATATGAAGAACATAAACAAAAAGTTCAAGAGCATACTGACCTGTGCACGTGGGTGTCGATCAGCAAGCTGAAAAGCCAGAAGCTCATGGAAAAGACAACCATAGTAATACTGACTAATTATTGCAGTACTTCCCTGTAGAAGTTCAACTGTCCTGCATAGAGCTTTGAACATTTCCTTGTCCTCTGATATCACAAAGGCCACTTCCAAATCCTTATAAACCTGGATTCCAGAGAGAAAATGGTTTGATGATAAATTACCAGTAGATTAATCACCACAGAGAATTAATCACAAATAACTAGCAGAAGCTTTTAAGACAGATTCATCAAGCATCATTTGGAGCCGAGTACATCTGTAATAATATTAGAAATGATATACTTAACACACCAACACCTACAAATATGTTACCTGATTCTTCAGTAAGCCACAAACAATTGTCGCATGTGAAGGCAGAGGACTTCTTGCAAGATATTTGAGGACTCCATTTGAATTTGGAAGGCTGGATAGCACAAAGTGGTCAGAGATATCCAAAAACAACCGACACCCAATTTCTCTTGTTGTATCTAGTAGATGCTCAAAAGCTGAACTAGTAACTGACTCAAATTGGCCCATCCCAGTCACTACCACTTCTGGCCTTAACTTCTTTATTAGGTCTACCAACAAGTCTGACTGGCGTGGTGCTTCAATGACTGTGATAACGTCCTCTGAGTTTTCACCAGTTTCTCTCTTCTGCAAAAGAAAAGGAACTTGTGAAGAAAGAGGGGCTTGCTGCAACTATCAGATTTAGTGACAATGAAAAGAACTTCTGGAAAGCCTTCACAAGAGACATCAAGAGTTTGAAATAAGAAAAATTGATACTAATAGAACAAACATGAAACCATCACTGTCAAGATTTCTTTCTAGTTATCATGCACATATATGTATGTTACATAAGTAATGTAGTGAGAAAGAAGGTTGAGTCACTATGAAGGCAATACCAGTGCAACACACCACCTTCAACTATCCCCTATGAAAAATGTCACAACAAATCCAGAAAAGAAAAAAAGAAACAGGATTATTTCATACTAGATCTTAATCTAGATTCATAGAAAAGGTTACTGTTAACTGGAAAAAAATGACATTCTTCCAATATACAGGTAGAGGCAATAGGAATTACTTATGTATGTATGTATGTATGTATGTATGTGTGTGTGTGTGTGTGTGTGTGTGGAACTCTAAGGAATATGAAATTACAACACAAATCAATTAGAAGTAGAAAAGTATAAGCTACACATCTATATAGCAAGTCTTCTATAATCAGTCAAGCATATTAAGATTCATGATCTACCATAGGAGCTAGTGCGCAGTCTCTTCCTTCTTTTACGATCAACCATCAAGAGATCAGAATATATTTAGTTGGGACATTGAGGAATATCCAGAAAGGCATTTCAGGATGATCAGCTTAAGCATGCATAAGCTAGTGCACCTTCTTCATTAGCTAGAACACTTATGAGTTAAAGTGACTGTTAACTCTCATATTTTGAGTTTGAGATGGTCATAAAGGACTGCAACCAGCTACAATAATAAATACTCCCTTCGTCCATGAAGAGTATGGTCTTATTGCCATTTTCGTCCGTCCACCAAGAGTGTGGTGTTTCCATTTTAGGACATAACCTCATATATTTTGTCATCATTCACACCATATTTACAAAAAACCCACCACTTAATTTTACTTTTTAGTGGGCTCATAAACATTTAATACAATACTTATCCAACACCTAATACCCTTGTGGACCCATCTCCATTCAAAATACATCTCCCAATATTTTTCTTAAAACCTGTGCCCTCCCCACCGCACCACACTCTTTGTGGACGGAGGGAGTATTATTTTACAACGACAATCTTGGCATAATGATAAGAGTCAAATAAGCTCATCTTCCATCAAAGGCAAAACAGTCTCTCATACTCTTAGCAAATGGGCCATGATACGGAGCATGTGGAATGATCACATGCTTAACTCTGTGAATTCATTTTATAATAGTAAACCTTATTGAGTTATGGATCATGTGAAGAAAAAAAAAAGAAACTGCTGAGAAACCTTGATATTGAATTGTTTTAAAATCCATATTTGAAAGTGAAGACAAGAGAGAGAAATAATCTTTAATTGGTGAACTGATTAACCATGGTTGTGTAAGTCTAGAAACTTTATTAGTAGTGAAATACCAGTCTAGAGTAGAATGCGTTCCCTTACATTGAAAAGATTTGTTTGTTTTAGTTTTATCCTTATTTTAGTAAGATTTACCAATTAAATATCTAGCCCTAACAATAGAATCTCAAAACCTAAGAAGAGAAAAATCCACAAAACCATAATGATAAAAAGGTGATGAATGAAAGAATGAAAAAAAAAAATAGCATCACCATACCTCAACATTTTTTAAGCTTGTCAGCCATTGCTTCGGTAAATATCGCGACAGTTGTTCGTCAACAATAGCCAGGTGTGGAGACAACAAACGTAGAGCACTTTCAATCGCCACATTCCTTGAAGGAAACACAACAACATTCTGGCCCACAAAGTAAGAAAAAGAAAAGAGAAACAAATTAGACAGTTGGAATGGTTCACAATTTACTTGTGTATTGAAGAAACATTGTTTAAAATTGATAGGAAAGTGCAAAAATGGTGATAAATACAATTCTAGTTTGAGAAAAATATCCATACGTTAACAATTATGTTCAAGAATCTTATAAAACAAAAGCCAGTTTTGAGCACACATGAGCGCAACCAAGATACAAGGTAAATAAACTTGAAATATAACCAAATTTGGCTTTTTTCAGATATTCTTTCCTTTCTTGGAAAAACCAAGTCAAATACGAAACCACAAAAGGACTTGTAGAAAGAGCCATATATGAGATACGTGACATAATTGTCCATCAATCCATCAGAGTAAAATCATGACACAAACACACACACGCACATATATATATATATACACACATGTACACACTTTTGTCAAACTCAGAAGTCCAAAAGGTAAACATTTCACTAAGATCTAATGCAAAGTTATTTTCCTATCTCGCTCAATGACTTATAGAGTTATAGGCGAGAAAATAGTTTTCGTGCTCATAAGTAAAGCAAGGTTCTTTGAGGTTTAATATAGTTTTTTTCTCTACTAATTATTCAACTCTTGGAGTACTGAGATATGTGTTCATATTGAGCTTCACAGGGCACAGTTGCTTACCTTACCATGATGTGATTGAGATCAAAGTCTAAGCAAAACCCAAGTGCAGCAACAGGGGGATCAGTGATCAAAGTCTAAGCATTGTGCCCTGTGATCAGTGCAGACTCTAAGAAACTGTGCCCTGTGATCAGTGATCAAAGTCTAAGCATTGTGATTCAGTTTATAAATGGGTTATGATCCCCCTCTGTAAATGCAGCAACAAGTTCCATCACTCTAAGAAATGCACTTCCCTCCAGAAGAACTTGGTGAACTGTGATGAACTGACATTTTTGTATCAATTGTATTTGGTGTTGGAAAATTATGGGATGTAACGCATCAACTGCCTAAGAGCTGAAATAGGTGCGTAGAACAAATTATGGGATGCAACGCACCAACTGCTGAAGAGATGAAATAGGTGAAAACAACAGATTCTCTCCTCTTTTATTCCCATGGAAGTGGTTCCTGGTAATAGCTTTCTACGCATCGAATGTTCTCAACAGGTATTGAGATTTTTTTATTAAAACTCAATAACAACCAGGAGAAGTCAACTATGCACTACTGACCCCCTCCGCTGACCTGACCACACAGCAAAATTGAGACAGAGAGAGAGATGGAAGAGTATATAAAGAACTAGACTAGTTTAATGCACCAAGAGCTACAGTTTTTCCTCATTTTCCATGAAACACTTTTCCACCTTTGGCATGAAAACTATTAAGAAGCCTGGCTACTATAATTTGAGTTGTTTATAGTCCAAAATGTACACTACCAATCAATCATGCACAAGGAATTGTGACTTTGACAATGAGTATTCATGTTAAGGTTTTCATATTGAGTTTCAAATTCCAACTTTTCAAGATTAGTTGGTATTTGCACACAAGGGAAGAAATTATAGTAAAGAACCCGACAAGACTTTAATCAAAGCAAGAATAAAAGACTTTCAAATAATTTTAGGTAGCTCAAATCACAGCTGACAAGAATATTGCTGTGCTGTTAGTAAGTTGAGAGTAGCAATGTTCCTTACATCTGCGGTAAGTGGGATGTGATGGTATGTATTCATAAAGTTGGCAATAAGCCCACGGAAACGTCTACTTCCTGCTGGTGGTTC
>JAYDZE010572325.1:0-11770 GCA_034509125.1 Monilaria moniliformis
TGTAGTCTTGGATAACCTACCACTACGGTTTGAAATGAATAGACTACGGGTAATAACCGTAGTGTTTAATACTTCATTGACTACGGTTTTTAAACTGTAGTCTATGCCCAGGAGCATAGACTACACCATCAATCTCTACAGTTTTTTTAACTCATAGACTATGGGTTATAACCATAGTCTATGAGCGTATTTCTTGTAGTGGTGCGGCTTCTATGACAAGTAGTTGGGGGATCTCTTGTTCTGCCTTGCCTTCCTCTGGATGAATTGAAGGGCTGGGCTCGGGTGTTCCCTTTTGAGTTTCAGCCTCTACGGATCTCTTTTCTTTTTCTTCTTGGGGTAGTTTCTGTTGCTGGAGTCGTGGAGTGTGACTCCAGCAGTGCTGTTGGTTGCACCTCCTCTTTGAGGTTCCTTCTCGATTTGGTGATCGATGTCATTCTGAAGGTTTTTGCAAAGAAGTGTGGTGTTTGGGGTTTGGGTTTCCTCATCCTTCTCTCCATTTCATTCTTGGGATTTTTCTCTTGAGTTTGCTCGAAAATGTGGAAAGTGGCTGAATGAGGGGTCCTTTGGCTTTCAAAAAAGGGGTGTGGACGGATATGTCACACAGATGTCTTTCCAGCTAGCTTAAAGGTATGTGGGCGTTTCCCTTAGCCATTGAATCCTTTCCGGATTTGGTGGTATATCCAAAACCCTTGATCTGGCAAATCCTTCTGTTACCCCACCGTTGCACCTTTTGAATTTAAAAATTTGGGATTTTATTTCTCTAGACGCAGCCCACTGAATCACCTTACTTACACGTGTCACCATCGTGGAAATCCAACAACGAAAACAAATAGAAAACCAAGGTAAAATTAAATAAAACTAAAATTAAAAGAGTTTATTATATTTACAAAGATCCTCTCTGGTTCGTCTCCAGCTGTTCTTGGTTTTACATGTGAGTTGCCCAACTGAGACGTCCGAGTCCCTTGGCATTTCACTCAAGTAGGGGAGGTGTGTGTAGCGGAACTTCCTCCACTACACATGCTTCAGTTGGCCTGAGGAAACACTTAAGTCTTTGGCCATTGACAATCAAAGGCTCAGCTCATTCCTCCAATCCCTTGATATCGATTGCTCTGTTTTCTCTAACTCATGTGACCTCAAATGGTCCATTCCATTTAGACTTCAACTTTTTAGGCATCAGCCTAAGTCGAGATTGGAATAGCAGTACAAGTTGGCTTCCTTGAAAGTCCAATCTGTGAATATTCTTACCATGCCTTAGCTTCATTTTCTCCTTATACCACATGGTTGCATCATATGCTTCCAATCTCAGTTCTTCCAGCTCTTGAAGTTGCACCTTGTTTTTCTCCTCACACTTGCTTGTTTTCACAACTTCTCAAACACTAAGCGATATGGTGACATTCCAATTGAGGTTTTCTATGCCATTGGGTAGGCCCATAGTGTATCGTCAAGTTTCATGCTCCAATCATTTCTGGAAATTCCCACCATTTTCTCCAAGATATTTTTGATTTCTTTATTCAAGACTTCGGCATGTCCATTAGCTTGAGGGTGGTATGGGCTAGACAACCTGTGGTGTACCCCATACTTTCTAAGGAGACCTTGAATCTGTCTGTTGCAAAAAAGGGTTCTGCGGTCACTGATGATGGCTCGCGGGATTCCATACCGGCTGAAAATTACAGTCCTCAGAAGCACCGAAACTTCATTGCTTTCGTTTCTCCTTGTTGCCTTGGCTTCCACCCATTTCGACATGTAATCCACGGCCAATAGTGTGTACTTGTTTGTATAGGAACTAGGAAAAGGACCCATAAAATCCATTCCCCATACATCGAATACTTCACAAACTACCACCGGCATTTGGGGCATCTCCTTCCTCCTGGACATTCTGCCCATCAGTTGGCATCTCTCACATTGCTTGCAGAACAAAAATGCATCCCGGTGCAAAGTGAGCCAGTAAAACACGCTATCCAATATTTTTCTTGCGGTCTTCCTACCACCAAAATGCCCTCTGCATGCGTAGGAATGGCAGTGCTCCAACACACTTCTATAGTCTTCTTCGGGAATGTACCTTCTAATGATCTGATCCACCCTGAGCTCCACAAGTAGGGGTCATCCCACAAGTAGTATCTACTTTCACTTTTCAATTTCATCATTTTGCCTTATTGAGGATCTCAATGGGTAACAGTTGGCCAATTGACAAGTAGTTCACCAAATCAGCATACCATGGCTCATTCAGGCTAATGGTACCACCTAAATTCTCTTTTTGCTTTTCGGTTCCTTTTTCGATGGCTTGTTTATCATTGAGGGTACATAGATGTTCTTCTGGAAAAGTCTCGGTGATAGATCGTTTGTCTTTGTCGACAACCAATCGGCTAAGGTGATCTTCAACCTTGTTCTTGGCACCCTTTTTATCCTTGATCTCCATATCGAATTCTTGTAGCAGCAAGACCCATCTTATTAGTCTAGGCTTTGACTCTTTTTTTTCGAATAAGTACTTCAATGCTGCGTGAACAGTATAGATGACTACCTTTGATCCAAGCAGGTAGGGGCGAAATTTTTCAAAAGCAAAAATCACCGCAAGGAGCTTCTTTTCCGTGGTGTCGTAGTTTCTTTAAGCTTGATTAAAAGGTCTTCGAGGAATAATGTATAACACGGCTTTCCTTTCCCACCTTTTGACCCAGGATAGCTCCCACGGCGTAGTCACTTGTGTCTCACATGATTTTCAAATGGTTGGCTCCAGTCTGGACCTTGCATCACCGGTGCACTGGTTAGTTTTTTCTTCAGTAGTTCAAAAGCCTTCCTACAACTTTCACCAAATTCAAAAGGCACATCATTTTAGATGAGTTGAGTAAGTGGTCGCGCTATGTTGGCGAAGTCTTTGATAAATCTCTGGTAAAATCCTGCACGCCCCAAACATCCTCGGATCTCTCCTTTGTTGGGTATGGCAGTGTGGCAATGAGTTCCACCTTGGCTTTGTCGACGCGGATTCCTTCTTCGAATATGAGATGGCCTAGCAAAATTCCTTCGCTCACCATGAAATGGCACTTCTCATAATTTAGAACAAAATTCCTCTTCTAGCATCTTTCCAAGACCGAATCCAAATGTTGCAAATAATTTTCAATAGTTTCCCCATAGACGGTGAAGTCATCCATGAAGATCTCCATGCACTCCTCGATCATATCTGAAAATATACTCATCATATATCGCTGGAATGTTCCTGGGGCATTGCATAGCCCGAACGGCATCCTCCGATAGGCATACGTTCCAAATGTGCAGGTCAAAGTAGTCTTCTCTTGGTCATCGGGGTTCATGAAAATTTGGAAGTACCCACTGTATTCGTCCAAGAATCAAAAGAATTTCTTCCCCGCCAACATTCCCAACATTTGATCAATAAAAGGCAACAGGAAGTGATCCTTATGCGTGACAACATTCACTTTGCGATAGTCGATGCACATGCGCCACCAAGTTACAAGGCGTGTTTGGACTAGTTCATTGCGCTCATTCTCCACCACTTAGATTCCTGACTTCATCGGCACCATATGCACGGGACTCTCCCATTTACTATCAGATATAGGGTTGATGATACCCATTTTCAATAACTTCAAGACTTCATTGAGGATGGCCTCCCACATATTTGGGTTCAATTTCCTTTGTTGTTCTCTTTTTGGTTTGGCATCATCTTCTAAGTGAATATAGTGCATGAAAATGTCGGGGTTGATCCCCACCAAGTCGGCCAGTTTCCACCCGATAGCCTTATTGTGATTGCTTAACACTCTAATTAGTTGGGCTTCTTGCTCACACCCCAACTTGCTACTGATCATTACAGGTAGCGACTCTTTTTCTCTTAGGTAGACGTACTTCAATTCTTGGGGTAGGGGTTTCAACTCCGCATGCTCTGGCTTGTTTTCCTCCAGCGTGGTTGTTCCTTCGGGCGACAAACTGGGCAATTCGAACCCGTCACTTAGTTCTGGTTGCTCCACTGAATAGAGTTGAAGGATTTCAACCTCAATCTCTTCATCAGTTAACGCTTGTAAGTGCAGCAGTTTGCTCATTCGTCCGAGCCTTAGGTTGGTCGAAATCCTTCCTTGTTCTTCAGTTTTTACCTGCAAAAGCTCAGTCTCAAGGTATCCTTGGACTATAGGGTCAATCACATCCACAAACTAAGCATATTTAATGTCCAATGATTTTTTCATAGCTAGTCAATACTGAATGTGTAATTGTCTCCGTGATAATCCAAGCAGATTGTACCATCATATAGACATTAATGATAGTCTTTGCTGTTATAAGAAATGATCTTCCTAACAAGACTCCACTCGAATCATTAGGTGATGACTCATTCCCTTTTATCACATAAAAATCTGCAGGATACAAGAACTCATGTACTTTAACTAAGACATTTTCCAACATTTCCTCGGAGCAGATGCAGGTCCTATCAGCTAACTGAATGACAATCCTTGTCTCTATTAGCTCTACTCCAGTTAAATAATTGTACAAAGGCAAAGACATAACATTTATAGAAGCACCCAGATCACACATAGCATTTTCAATCAAAACATCCCCTATCTATATGGGCAAAGAGAATGTACTTGGGTCGACGCTTTTTCTTGGTGGTTCCTTTTAGATAATTGACGAGAAATTATCCCAAATCACTATCTTCCCTTCTTCCCTGGATTTTCCTGCAATGAAATCCTTAACAAATTTCCCAAAAGGGGGAATCCTTAAAGCTTGGAGTAAGGGTTGATTTAATTTAAGTTTGCTGAAAATTGACACAAAGTCAATATGATGTTCCTTGTGCTTGTTTTGGCTCAATCTGCCTGAATAAGAGGGTGTTGTCTGAGGCTTTGAACTGCCCTGTTTGTCTGTGGTTTGCTCTTCCTCCTATACTGGTGCACTGGGCAGCTAGATGGTGGTTCAGTCAATTTTCTTAATCTTTTTAGGGAGTTCCTACTTCTTGGGTGGATCCAGCTCCGTCCCTTACCTAAGAGTTATCTTGTTCAGGTTTTCTCTGTTTGGCTGTTGAACTTGGGCAAGGATCCTCCCTTGATTTCCTCTACGTTGATTCATGGCCACCGCCAATTGAGTAATTTTCCGCGTCAAAGGTACCAGGCTAGCCTTTCGCTCCCGCTGGGTATCTTGAACCTTATGCACAACATCATTGTCGGATTGCAAATTGTTTTGCACATATTATTGTGTGTGCATAAGTTCTGCCATCATGTCTTCCAAATTCCTGGGTGGCCTACGCTGCCCTTGTGGCGGGCGGTTATTATAGGGTTGAAAATTAATTTGGTGTGGTGGGCGGTAGGGTTGCTAATTGTGCTGGTTCTGATTGTTTTGGGCCTGAGTTGGATGATTGGGAAACTGCTGGTGTTGGTTTTGAATTGCTGGTTTATTAGGCTCCGCCCATCTGAAACTAGGGTCGTCTCTCCATCCAGGATTATATGTTGGGGTAAAAGGGTCGCCCCTTTGTCCCTGATTTTGCCAGTTTCGTACTGCATTGATTTGGGCAGTTTGCTCCACATCTTCAATTCTGCAGTACGTCGAAATGTGGCATGGTTTCCCACAAGCTCCACACACTTCTTCGGGCACTGGTCGTCATACACCTTTGTCTAGCACTGTGCTCGGCATCATCTCCAACTTGTTGATTTTGGTTTCAATTTTTTTTCCTCCAACTCGTCTGTGTTGGCACTGGCGTGAGCTGCCTTCTGTAAAAGTTGGACGCTTGGCTCCTCATACTATCTTGTGGCATCCACTATCATCTGGATCAGCTTCCTAGCTTCACTAATTCGTCTTGTGGAGAATCCTACTCCACTGGATGTGTTTACTAAGTTCTTCGATTCCACGGTCATCCTTTGGTAGAAATACTGAAGTAGATCTCCCTCCGAAATCGTGTGGTTCAGACAACATTCCATTAGTCTATTGAATCATGCCCAGTATGAGTTCAGGGGCTCATCGAACCCTTGGTAGACTCTAGTAATCTCCTTCTTTAGGGCGTTAGTTTTTATGGCTGGGAAAAAAATGCTCCAAGATCATCCTATTCATTTTAGGCCAAGTTTCTATCGAGTCTGGCCGTAGACTTACGAACCAGGCATTTGCTTCCCCCGACGATATGAATGGTAACATCACCACTCTAAACTATTGCTCAATGACTCCGCTAGGTCTTTTCCGGATTTGGCACATCTTGATGAACTCGCTCAAAAAGTTGTACGGGTCCTCATTTTTTTTCCGTAAAATTTTGGCAGCACATTTAGTAGAGGCAGCTTGATTTCTATCGGCTAGGTTCCTTCAGGCAGTTCGATGGGGGTTGGGGGGTCATCAGTAACATGGCAAGCGAGGTCCTCCAAACAGAGGTCTTCCTCTCTGTTCACCACCTTCTCGTTGATTCTAAACACTTGCGCTCGGATTATTGCAATTCATTCCTCCTTAGATTCTGATCCTTCAGACAGGGCAGTGTACTACCCTTCCCTCCCTTGGATTGCGTCTTTTAGACTTTCTATCCCTTTCTCGGTTCTATCAATCTCAGGATCTATCAACATTTTAGGACTTGAGGACCGACTCATAAACTGAGAAATAAAAGAAAAGAAAAAAGAAAAAATAAAAAAGAAAAAAGAGTTAGGAAAGATATTTACATAAACACAACTCAACTAAGAACAAACGCCATTCCGTATTCTATGGTGAGTGCCTCGAGTCTCGTACCTCCTTTTGGAACCTTCAGTTAGCTTAGGTTGTAGCTCGTGTGTCGTTGAATCCACAGAGACTTGCTCAAAAATATTTATATTCCCCACTTTACTTCTACACTAAAGATAGTATTTGGTAAGGTGGGTGTCGATCCCACAAGGAATGGATTTGTTTAGCCCTACTTAGGTGTGTTTATATATGTGATGTCGGTGATGCCGCCAAGCTTTGGTTTGGGATGTGGGGAACTAACTACATGTAATGAATAAGGGGTTTGTTATACTAGGCATAAAATTAAAAGGTAGGCAGCTAACAACTATTACTTAATTAGTAGTACGAGTATGAATTGGGCAGTGAAAATGCGTGTTAGACTGTTTAAAAGACTTAAACTCAATTACGGAAATTAAACAAACTTAGCTAAGAAATCCTAAATGAGCCGCTAAACAAAACTACTTTCTACCTAATTAGCTAAGTTGATTACAAGACAAGTACTAAAGTTGGCTGCAGGTCCTAAGTAGAGTTGGTTAAAGTTTAACTGAAAAGCAGGCAAAGTCAAAGATCCTTTCCTATATGGATATAAACAATAAAGCACTCTTTCTGATTCATTCAACTTTTATCCATTTCGGGTAACTGGTGGTCTGGAAGACTGAAATTTGCTTGGAAGTGCTTGGGCGGGACTTTCCCAAATTAAACTTCAACGAAATGTATGTCTAACGCCTTCAAATTGACCTAATGAGACGTCATACCTACCTACTTTCTACGCTGAACATACTTGAAAGAAACTGAAATGACAAACCTCCTATCCTAATTACGAACATGTTTAAACAAAAACAACAACTCAAGGAAAAATTGATTTCAGACGATAAGATTAAGGAAGCTAGATATCTTAGAAATATTGCGGAAATCTTATAACTATGAAACAAGATGAAAGATAAAAAACACCTTAAAACTTAAACAACAAGTTAAATAGAAAATACAACTAAGATTGTTTGTTTGTTTCACTCAAAACATCAAAATGAACAAGAATGCAAAACTATCTTGCTAGGCAATTGAGTTGTGGCGTGGATGATGGTCGGATCAAGTGACTCGGCTTAAACTGAGGCTGAACTCGCGGCTGGTGCTCTCGTTCGTCGTCTCTATTATAGCTTTCTATTCTAATTGCAGAGGAGTGTGTGAAAGCTCAGAGTTGAGGTTCGAAGGTGGATCTTCGAAATTGACTGACTGGCGAACCCTCCTCTTTCTACACATCCATTGCTTTTTATACAGCTGGGGAGGGTGAATCTTTAATTGGTTGCTTCGCACCTCACTGATCTGCCTGCTCCATAGGCTAACTCCTCTAATGTGTGAGGGGCATCCTCGCTGAATCTTGTACATGCCCCTTAAAGGCTACTTGATGGTCTTCTTTTTCCAGTTTTACTTCTCATTCCCACAGCCAAATTACCCTCGTCGCGCCTCGATCCTGCGATATTTTGCACTAAACTCGCACCTTCTTGTGCAAATATCATCAATAATTGTGCATTTTAAACCAGAATTAACGGCTGTTATATGGGCTAATCACCAAGGTTCGGGCCACGACACATTGCCGGGAGACGGGTCACGAAGCTCTTACCCAACAACTTCTCCCGTTGCCTTAGCCAAGGCCATTGGCCCATGCACCGGATGTCATGCGGAATAGCGCATGGCCTGCGGCCCATGGCTTCAAGATGCACAAGGCAGGCGGGAACGCGGGCAGGCATTGCATTTGCCAAGCGGCACCAGGCATATTACGCAACAGGCGCGCAGTGGGTATGTACGGGCGGGTGACGAGTTCGTTGTGTGCCAGCGCTCGTTATTATCGACTAGGCACTAAACAACACACAAGAATCACGTGCGGTGTGGAGAAAAGGCTGGCGGGCATACAACGGGTGCCAAGTGCTCAACAACCTAGCCCTATTATTCTTAGCAGCTACAGGAAGCACCCGCACACGGCCATAGTCGAGGCCTGCGCTCGCACGCTGGTCGCTGGGTTTTCATGCCGTGTCGTTGGTGTTGCATGATCTACTCGGATCAAAAGATATTTGTGTTCCCCTTACGCCCTAATATACTATAGATTAGTACATGGCAAGTACGGGGGTCAATCCCACAGAGAGATGTGTTTGCTAGCCCTAATTGAGAGTGTGTTTTTTTAAGAGGTCGGCGATGCCGCCACCCTTGGGGTTTTTTTTTGGAAAGGGGGAACTAAACTAATGGACACGGAAACACATAACACTCTAAGCGGTTAAAAGGGAAAAGATGATTAACTACTGCTAACTATGGTTGGAAACTGGCAGAGTGGCATGTGGTCCAGGAATTAGGAAAAACAAGAACAGATTAAAAAGTTGAACACGATTAACTATTTTAACCTATGGTTGGTTCGTAACTAATCTAAGACGAACTACTAATTAAAGAAGATTAGTTAAACTGGCTAAATAAAAGGTGTTGAAAGGAAAGACAGGTGGCGCTTGAAGATGGCAGTGGTCCCTAGAAGGACTAACTAACTCTGCATGTACTGTGCTGCCAAAAACTACACTCTGCATTCATATCAAAAAGCTGAAAACTATTTGGGTCAGTTGATTCATCCCTTCCAACCCTTAAATCCCATTGTAAAGGACAAAGAAAATGGAATTTGACTCAGAAGAACTCCGGTGGGTTCAATCCATGACTGATTTCCTTACTGAAACTGAAAACTACCTTCAAAACGCCCTAAACGAACGTGCTGCAACCTTTTAAATCACCGAAAACGTAACTTCTTGCGAGATGGAAAGATTTTTAACTAGAGCGACGGCTTAGAAAACTGAATCTGAACTGCGAACTACCACTGAAAGCATTTTGAACTGAACATTTGAAAACTTGCCAACTACGAAAGCTTGAGAAATCTAGACTATGAAAGCTTGGAGATTTAACTACGAAAACTTGAGAAATCGAGACCGAAATGAAATACTTCAAAGAGAAACTGAAATGAAACTAGAACTTTGCATTAAAACATGAAATAGAAGCTGAGTTTTCGATTACACTGTCACGGTGAAGTGGCCAATAAGCGACGCTCTTGCAACTGCCTTGATGTGCCTTTTATAGAGCCGGGTGAGGGGTGTAAGAATCTAGTGCGTCGCACCCTTGATCAGCCCAAATTACGACCCTTGTTGCTGGTCTAATTCGCCTGATTTTCATGTGAAAAGTGCAGCTTTTGGTGAAGTTTGTGGGGCAACAGCACTGGCAATCTGGGCGAGGTGGTGGTAGAAGAAAGAAGCACAAGAGACCAAGTGGCGAAGAGAACAGCAACAACTAGCCCAGATGGGCAATGAAAATGCACGAGAAAAGACATGAAGTCATCCGAGGATAGAGTCTCAGCATAAGGACAGTCAGGGTGTGACGCAGCAGATTTTTGCTCCCCTCACCAGGATCTATAAAAGGCACCTTAGTTAGAGTGTATTTCAGTTGTTTATTTTTTGCCGCTAATTTCTAGTGCTTGTTGAAGTTGCATCGTGACAGTGTGATCAAACAAGTTTTATCGTGTTTTCAATCTAAGTTGAAGTTCAGTTTCATTTCCGCTTCTTTATCGCTTTCGCTAGATCGCGGTTGTATAGAGACAGTGCAACCAAGTCCTAGTTTTATTCTGTTTCCTTTAATCGCTTTCTAGTGTTAGTCTCTGTTTTCCGTTAGCTAGTTCGAGGTTGTATGGTAACAGTGCAACCAAAGATCTAGCTTGTTTTGTTTTATCGCTTTAAATGTTGTTCCATCTCGTCTTGCTAGATCGAGGTCGTATAGTGACAGTGCGACCGAGGCTTAGCTTGCCATTGTTGTTTTAAAGTTCCCGTCTCTGTTTCCGTTCGCTAGTTCGAGGACGTATACTGACAATGCGCCCGAGAATTTGGCTTTCTCTTTATTCGCTTTCAAGTGTTAGTTTCCATTCCTAATCGCTAAGTTCGTGGTCATATGGTGACAGTGCACCCGAGTCCTTAGCTTGTTTAGTTTATCGCTTTCTAGGAGTAGTCTCTTTCCTTCGCTAGTTCGCGGTCGTATGGTGACAGTGCGCCCGAGAACTAGCTTGTTCCGTAGTTAGATCTAAAAGTTTTTTGTGTGTTCTTTTCAAGTGTTTTCAAAGGCAGTTCGTAGTTAGCTTAGTTAAAATATTTATTCTCACTCAAGTAGTTAAGTTTTTCCTCTGTTTTCATAGAGTCAGCACGTTCCTTTACAGTGGTATTGAAGAGCTGGGAGGGATGATGTCCCTGATCTAGTCATTTTTCAGATTTTAGTAGTGATTGCAGGGAGTGGTTTGGCAGAATAGTACATTCAGAGTTTGTTAGTACCAGATTAGAGACCACTTCTTCCTAGTGTGCCACCTGTCTATCCTTTTCAGCCTTTTCCTTAGCTAGTTAACTAATTGTCTTTCTTTAGTAGTTTAGCTTAGATTAGTTGGTATCCTTTATTAGTTTAGATTAGTTAATCGTGTTCTTCTTTTTAATCTTTTCTTGCTTTATTTAGTTCCTGGTCACCTGTCTTTCGGCCAGTTCAAAGTAGTAGTCAGTCGTAGTTAGTTGTCTTTCCTTCTTTAAATAGTTTAAGTGTCAAGTCTTTCTATTTCGAGTAGTTTAGTTCTCCCAATCCAAAAAACCCCAAAAAGCATGGCGGCATCGCCAACCTCTGAAAAGGCATACTCTCAATTTGGGCTAAATAAACATCTCTCTGTGGGGTCGACCTCCGTACTTACCATATACTAGTCTATAGTGTATTGGGGTTAGGAGAACTATAAATATCTTTTGATCCGGGCAGATTGTGCATACTTTCCAATGACAGTGCGAAAACCCGGCGGTCAAAACGGCGCCGTTGCCGGGAAGATGGCGTTATTCTATGATTGAGAAGTGTTTTTTCTGTATATCTGAAGTAACCTTTTTTCTTTTCTTTCCTTATTTTGTAGTGCATGAGCCGATCTTAAAATCCATGTTGGGGTTGTATACTAGAAAGCATGCTTTATGAGCTGCTTATGTATAAATAACCCTAAGAACTATCATTGTCTGCCAATTGTGAAGAGATATTATTGTTACATGGTTTGCCCTTTATAATCTAGTGATTATATTCTGAGCAAATATAA
>JAYDZE010572336.1:0-11770 GCA_034509125.1 Monilaria moniliformis
AGCTGATTCATCTCATCCTCCGCATAAATTTATATAAACGTTTGGTATGTACTTAGGGTATGAGAGAAAAAATCGAGTTACACATATATATAGCCAAACTTTTAGGATATATATGGTAAAGATACATATCATGCGATATTAGGGTTGTAGATAAACTTTAAACGTTACCGAGCACAAAAGTGCTCGGTAATTAACGCAGCAAGATTACCGAGCATTGAAGTCCTCGGTAAGTTTCCGCGCCAAAACTTCCGACCACTGTTTGTACTCGCAGACTGTTTCCGAGCACCAATTCCGAGCACGTGTCGTGCTCGGTAACAAAATAACTTCCGAGCGCTGGCGTGCTCGTAAAGTTTGCGAGTAATATTGTGCTCGTAACTTAGAAAAATATCGACCGGTGCTACGGTGCTCGCAATGTGCTCGGTAATATGTAGGTATATGCTCGGAAAATGATTGGAAAATTGCGAGCACGTCGGTGCTCGCTAACCTGCGGTCGGAAATGGCCGCTTTTTTTGTAGTGACTACTCCACCATAAAAAGATGTTCTTTGCGGTGCTCGAAGTATATATGCGACTGACATAAAATTGTGAAGATGTCATGATCAAAATTATTACCATTATACTGGTGCCCTACAATGAGATCTCAAAATGGGATTGCTTTTGTTGTTGATGGCTACATGCATGGATAAGAATGCAACGCTGCATTCGATCCACTCCACTACAAATTCACTACAACTCAAATTAAATAATAACTATCTTTATATATATATGTGTGTGTGTGTGGTTGTTTATTAGAAATGGGTTTTCACTATGAGATATTTCAAGAGAAGAGTAAAAACAAATTAAGATGGACAAGAGAGAATCTTGATAAATCTATTAGTATAGGTAATATAATTATGTCTCCTCCTTAAGGCATTGAACACTGTAGTAATATTACAGATGTCACATTTTTATAGAATAATCAATTCCGGTAAAGCAAAGCTAAAGCGATTATAATATATATGGCCCTCCTCACCCCCAAAAGGCCACGCATGCACATGCATAAAACATGTGAAGGACTGGGAGAAAACCCTCAAAGTCTCAGACGCTCAACTTCTTAATTCGACCACCACAGAAAGTGCCTTCATTTTAATGTAAGTGATTAATATTCTTAATCAATTATCTGCTTATGTTTTTCTTCAGCTTCGTGAATAAACGGGACATTTTCTTATAATGTTTTTTCACGAATCATGAACAAATGGCCGGGACGATATGAGAACTGTCTTCGGGGGGGCGATTTTTATACCGATATATATGTCACATGCACCTACTTTTTGCTTGAGACCGAATCAACAAATTAATAAGGAATCCAGTTTTATTTTCATAAAATTGTAGACATGGGCTTCGCCTTGATTTTGATAGATTCGAACTACTTTTTGAACTATTTTAATGTATAAATTTAGAAACATATGGATGATTAGTAATAAAATAAAGTTACTAATTCGAATTTCGCCAAACAATTTATTATGTCATAAATGGCGGTATTTGCATCTAATAAGATAGTGATAGTGTTAGCGTTGGTGTTAAGGCATGTTTGTGTTAAACGCAATTACGGGTTAAATTAAAAAGAAATTTGATCGGACTAGTGACAACTGCTTAAGATCTTGGGATATAATCTATAATTAGTAATTAAATGGGGAGAATTTTGTGAGATCCAAACAAAATTATTGGAATTCGGACCAAGTGCAAAATACATATATTCAATTTGGTAACGCCACGTTGAAATCGTAAGTTAACCATGGCTGTCAATATCACTAGTAAAAATGAATAATCTATTAAGGAAAAAAGATGAGGTGATGATTGAAAGATAGCAACATTTATAGAATATCCCCTAACTTTATATATATTCTTATTTACTTTTAGATGAGTCCATATATTCCAATTTAAGATATGGAGTAATTATTTTTAGTACGTGTATAGGAAAAATGTCCCAAAAAACCCACCTAATTATAAGTGGTTGAAACAAATGTAGCCATAAATTGGTGAAAAGGTGTTCTATTCTAGTGGGAGAGCCTTTCTTGATGCACCTTTCAACTATGTCAATTGTGTCTTTCTGCCCTTTTCCCCTTCCATTTAAAAATATAGATTGATGTATGCATATACAATATTTTTTGGCTAGTATTTCATAAACCAAACAATATAATGGGATGCAAATATGAGGTCCTTTTATATTTTGCTTATGTTATCTATTATCTTTCTTATGTAATAACACATTTATCTCAAAAAATAAAAAATAAAAACATATGACCGCTTCTATGCTATACGGCAACGCCACATAATCTACCATCATCCGACACCAATGAAAAATAAAAATAAAAATAAAAATAAAAATGTGAAAACCACAAAAAAAAAAAAAAGATAATCATAATCCGTTATGTAACCAAATTAATTGAAATAAAAATTTCATAATAGAAAAAATCGAGTTCGAATTTCAAGAAGAGTAAACTCTCCATTTTTTTCGTTCATTAATGAAACGTGTCTTAGAGCGGTATATTCTCGATCGATGGTGACATTAAATTGTGGATTGATAAAAAAAATGATGAATTTTGAGTGGGCCTGAGTCATGATTAAAAAATGAAATGCCTATATTATTTTGTCAAGTATTTAGTAGGGTGAAACACACGTGGCGACGCCATTGATCACCTGCAGTTGCGGATATTGTGTTAACCGAGTTGCATAGACTGTGGATACACTCTTTACGTCTTGACTCACAGTCACACACTACACTCTGTGTATTGTGAGTGAGTGTCTGTGTTTTTTTCCTGTGAGTAAACAACTAATTTTCTGGGACCCAACGCCATTGAAGTTTGATTCTGCTACAGATTCTGGGTTCTGTCCCTGTCATCAGGTTTTTGGAGGTAAATTCTTGTTTCAGTTTATGATAAATCGTAAAAAATAACTAAAAGTAGAAATCTTTTTTGGGTTTTCTTGATTTCATGCAAACGCAGAATCTTCAATTGCGGGAAGAATTTATTGATATTTAATACGTACCTAAAAAGATTAATATAGTAGTAAGTTTCAGCCTTGTTATTGAGCCCAGCTGATGTTGAAATATAATCTAATTTAGAATCATGAAAAATCAAGATTGCATTTTTACTTTAGCTGTTTCTGAGTTTCCTAAATTCGTGGTTAGAATTCTCAGTCAGATTCTAAGATTACAAATTGTTTGTGGCTGCAGGTGTTTGATAGTTGGATCAAGGATGGTTGCATTCGGCAAAAAATTGAAACAATTACAAATTCAAGAGTGGGAAAGGTATTTTTTTTTTTTTTTGAAATGGAATATATTTGTCTTGTGTTGAATTTGCTAGTTTCCTAGTTGGGCTCCAAAAACGATGTTTCTTGGTGAATGTCTGATTTTTCGTTGTTGATATCAAACGAATATGTGTCATTCATTGTTGTGTTTAGTGGAAATTTGATCTTGATTTTTTGATGGAACTTTATATATGGAATCACTGTTTCGCTTTACTTTGATATTCTTTGAAGAGATACAACATATGGTTTAGGTGTGTGATCTTATTACCTTTAAACATGATTGTGCTATGTCTTGGACCAGCTTCTACATTAACTACAAGTTAATGAAGAAGAAAGTGAAGCAATATGCTCGGCAAATTGAGGTTTCAGAACACAATCGTGAGTGTGTTCTCAAGGATTTCTCGAGGGTTCTTGATAACCAGGTAGAAAATCGTATCATGTCCCATTTTTATTGACAAAAAAAGGATGAAAATTTGAAGAATAATCACCCTAGCAAATCTTAAACGACTATTTTCTTGCCTTGAATAACTGCAGATTGAAAAGACTGTCCTATTTTTACTCGAACAAGAGGGGCATCTGGCAAGCAGGTTATCTGTTCTAGGAGAGCAGCACGATGCCCTCATTCAGCATGATGATGCTGCAATGATACCTGAACTGCAGGAATCGTATAGAGTTGTGGGGAAGGAACTTCTAAAACTCTTGTATTTCGTAGAACTGAACGCCATTGGACTTCGCAAAATATTGAAGAAGTTTGATAAGAGGTTCGGTTATAAGTTCACTAATCATTATGTCAAGACTCGCGCGAACCATCCGTATTCTCAGCTTAAACAGGTGTTTAAGCACGTGGTAAGACAAACTCTCAAGTACTGATTAGGGGCTTTTAAGGTGGTAATTGGTAAATATACCATTTAATTGTTATATTTCATATATCCGAACTACACGTGCAGGGAATATCAGCTGTCGTTGGTACCTTATCTCGGCACCTTGCTGATCTCCAAGACCACCAGGGGACCTTTATCTCGATCTACGATCAACCTGCGCTGTCTCTCCCGGTTTTGCCTCTCGTCCTTTGATATCTATCGCGACTTCTGTCATATTAATAATGTGTTTAGTAGAGATATGTTAGCACTAAAGTTATGCCTAAAACTTGATTGAAGTTTTAAGCTAGAACCAGTCGAGCTTCTTTTCTTTCCTTACTTGTTTCACTTCTGCAGGATCCTGTCATCGAGTCTATCAAAGCTGCAGTTGATCGATTATCAAATTCGACAGATTTCCTTCAGTATATAGGGAAACACGCACTTATTCCCGAGGAGGAACTGCCAACCACTGCAGACGATGATGTTGACGAAAGATATCATTTCATGTCTCTTCTTCTCAACTTGGTGAACACATTTTTGTACATGGTCAATACGTACATAATCGTTCCAACAGCAGACAGCTACTCGTTGAGCCTTGGAGCTGCAGCGACTGTTTGTGGAGCTGTCATAGGTTCAATGGCTGTTGCTCAGGTTTTCTCATCAGTATATTTCAGTGCTTGGTCGAATAAGTCATATTTGAAACCGCTCGTCTTCAGCAGCATTGTTCTTCTCATTGGGAACACCTTATACGCTCTTGCTTATGATCTCAACTCGATATATGTGCTTCTGATTGGCCGTGTGTTTTGCGGGTGAGTACTGAAAATCGAATCAATATGTACTTAAAAAAATGAAGTTTTGGAATACCTTTTAAATGTTTGAAACTCTACTGGTTTCAGATTGGGGTCTGCGAGGGCTGTTAATCGTCGTTACATCAGTGACTGCGTTCCTATAAAGCTGCGTATGAAGGCTTCTGCTGGTTTCGTTAGTGCCAGCGCGCTTGGAATGGCATGCGGCCCCGCTCTCGCCGCTTTGCTCCAGACCAACTTTAAGATCTTCAAGATTACATTCAATGAAGATACTCTGCCTGGTTGGGTAATGGCTCTGGCATGGCTAGTCTATCTACTGTGGCTGTGGGTTTCGTTTCGAGAGCCTTACAATGACGAGAAGCTAAATCCTCCTGCGCGGCAGGAGATGAGCAATGGTATATGAATTGGACAACTTGGTTTTTAACTCTTCCTATTCAAAGTTGATCTGTTGCATTCTTGCATCATAGGGCTGGAAAATGGTGCTTCAGAAAATGCCGTCTCCGAGCCACTGCTCACAAGCTTGTTGGAGAAGCAGCAGGATGAACACAGCGATGAAGACGACGATGATGATGATCAAGAATTCAACAACAATGAGGAAGCAGAGGAAAACCATAAACCTGTGACATCCATTGTGTCTGCATATAAATTGCTTACACCTTCCGTTAAGGTCCGTTCACCTCTTCATGTCAGTGTTTCCGCATTAGCTATGGATCATGTATCTAAAACACGTTTCTAGTGACATATATCATTAGCTGTGCCTGTCTTTGTCTGATCAGGTACAGTTGTTCATCTACTTCATGCTCAAGTATGCAATGGAGGTTTTGCTGGCTGAATCAAGCGTAATTACCGCGTACTACTTCATATGGTCATCGAGCAATGTAGCTATTTTTCTCGCCTGTCTCGGACTAACCGTCCTGCCCGTGAATGTTCTCGTTGGGAGCTACCTCAGTAACATGTTTGAGGAAAGGTAACTCAGAGCAAGCGACATTTTCTTACTTTGTTCGCTACATAGATATGCCTAAAATGTTTTCATCTCCCTTATTTGTGAATGCAGGCAAGTTTTACTAGCAGCGGAGATCATGGTGTGCATCGGCATTGTCTTCAGCTTCCACGTAATAATCCCTTATTCTGTTCCACAGTACGTCTGTTCAGCTCTGCTCACCTTCGTAGCTGCTGAAGTTCTCGAAGGTAAGCACCGAACCTTCAATCTAAATCATTTGGCAATAAACCCGTTCTTGATATGGTAATGGGCAGACGCAGAAATATAGCTTGGGAAAGCTAAAGTTGAAAATTCCTGTCAAAATACAAAAGCGGAGTTCAATTGTTTAACTTGCTAATTTCCCTTCCCCTACTAGGTGTTAACCTGTCACTCCTCTCGCGGGTGATGTCGTCACGGCTTAAGAGAGGGACGTACAATGGCGGACTGCTGTCGACAGAAGCGGGAACCCTGGCTCGAGTGGTGGCGGATGGGGCGATCACGCTGGCCGGCTACGGCGGCATGAGCAAGCTCTTAAATGTAACTCTGTTGCCTTCATTGTTGATCTGTGTCTGCTCCATTGTAGCTACTTGTTTCACTTATAACTCCCTCTACTGATAGTGGGAAGAGTGCAAATGTATACATAAATGTACATTTTCCTTGGTAATGTAATAATCATTTTCTTATGTTATGTTATACTCCTTTAAATTAATTGATTTATTTGAATTGATATATTGAAGGGTATATTCCATGTGGTAATTGATAACATTAAAGAAAGAGATATATCCCTCCCTTTGCATGATGAACTATTTTCAACATATGATGAGTTATCAGGTTACTATTTAGTCTTGAAGATTAAGAAAATAATTGATTTGTTTTCTAATGTTTGACCTATAGACATTTTTTTTTCAAACTTCTCTTTTTCTTTTTCTCCTGAATCCTGAATAAGGAGTAAGGACTATTTTAATGTGTACTGTGTGCAGTGTGTGTCTTGCGTATAATGTGTATCTGTGTATTGTGTGTTGTGTGTTTGTTGTGTGTGTGTGTGCAATATATGTATTGAGTGTCGTTTGTGTGTAATGTGTGTATTTTGTGCAATGTATGTAGTATATGTATTGTGTGTCATATGTGTGTGTGTGTGTGTGTGCAGTATGTAATGTGTATTGTGTATGTTTGAGAGGTATATAATTTTATATTTATTTAATTTTCAAATCTTTAGTTTAGTTATAGAATTCAGATTGTGGAATTGAGTGAATTTGAAATTAGAATTCAATTTCAAATCCAAATATTTTTATAGTAACAAACAATGGATTTGAAATTGAAAGCTTTATTTTCAAATCCAAGTCTCCAATTCCATGATACCAAACGGACCCTTAAAGAATATTTATGATTTGTGATAATTCAATTCTGAAATAGAGAATATTATGGAGATCATTTTTTTACTTTTAGGGTTTGAACTTTGAATCCTATATCTTTATCTATAGAGATGTTTTTATTATTTGGATGTCCTGGAGAGACATATAAAAATTATGTGTAAGAAGTGATAAAGTCTTTATCGTTAGGTACTAGGATTGATACAAAAAATACGAATGGATCTTCATCATGCTAAAAACATGTCATTTATAAATAATTAAGCGTTTACGTGAAACAAATCTTAATCATTTTTCTTCCTATTTTTTCCCTTTCTTTTGACAATAATAGATCTTAATATATTAAAAATAAATGAAAACCATTTATATAATCATATGTCGCGAATAGATCAAGTTCACCTGGCCAGTGGCAGATCCAAAACCAAAAAATGAGGAATGGGCGAAATAATTTTTTTTGGAAGAACTTAGTCCTATACTAAACAAATATTTATAATCATAAGTTAGTTATGTTTGAAATCTGTAAAAATTTATGCCATTAACCAAATAAAAAAAATTATTAGCAAGACCACGGTATAGTACTAATTTCTGATATTTTATTTTGGAAGGAACATCACATATTTTTGTAAAACTAATTTGATTATAAAAAATGCCGCATTTATCACTATCCAATCACCACACGTCAATATTTAGCAACTCCCCCCCCCCCCCCCAATGAAAACAAATAGATGAGGCATATCTCAACAGCACCTTCGGATTTTAGCTACTCAATTATTGAAATTCCAACAGTCATTGCACGCAAAAAATAGAAGAAGATATCAAAAGAGATAAGAGAGAAATTACAGATAAGGAAGCAAAAATAATCGCGGGCAATACATTAATTTTCCCCTACTTTTTCCTTCTACACATAATCAACAAGAAAAAGTGGAATTGCGCTGATGACTTCAAAATCAGCCGGAAAAAAGCTCAGGAAAATAAACCTATCTACGACGATAAAAACGAGCAAAAATCGGAAGAGAGAAATAAGCTTAAAATTGTCGGTCGAAGGGTTCCTAGTTTCCAATTCCAATTTCCAGTTGAGATATGCACATACCGTCAGTAGGAGCAGTCACAGCGGGTCATCAAAAGACAGAGGCGGGTGGAGGGTTTTTGTTTCGGCAAAGACTTTAAGAGATTAGAGAATAGAGTCGAAATGTGCAGCGAAGGGGTTCCCGTTTAGGCAAAGAAACATTACTTTTAGAATTAGAGTTTTAGTTGGGTTGGGGTTGGTTTTGAAATTGAATTGGAATGGTTACAATCGACCAAAATTCAATTTTAGGCTTGGTTTCGGAATGGTTGCAGTCGGTCCTAAATCACGACACAAATGGAAGAAAACAAATCGATCTTCTTCAAAATGGCGCCTACAGTTAAGAGATGGTGCGACCATGACGGTTTTTAGATGGGGGTAAAGGAAAATTGGCCGGGGGAGGGGGGGTTGGCCGCCCTTGCATCTGTCAGTGACCATGGCCAACCAGCATATATGCATTTTCTCAATATTCATTTTAGTTCACTATATAGTATCTTAAAATAATTACTTAATACGATTAGTTATTCAGGGCTCCCCACACTGATTTTCTATTCTACGTGGCACAACCATATTCAAGTATTTTTATTTATCATAAGGTCATCTATTTTAAATCCATATTTATTTTCTTCTGATCCATATCGATTTTTTATGAAACTTCACCAAATAAAAATTGAATGTTCATATTCTATCATTTAATTTAAAAAGAAAATCAAGCATAATTATACTACATTTACCTTGGATATAAATTAGCGAATTAATAAGTTGGTCAAATATAATAAATAATAATTAGTCTAACATGATTAGTGAAATTCAGATGATCCATTTGGGTTTCGGCACGGTATTTTAGGAGCTTTTAATTAGGAAGTTTAAGCGGAGAGAGAAGGAGTTGATGGATGAATTAATAAGAAGACAGAAATGAGAAGGAAAGAGAAAAAGTTGTTAGATAAACTAATGAAGAGAGATAAAAAAAACTATTAATTAATGCAATAAAGTGGGATTAGATGTCCCTTATTATTTTCTAATTTTTTGCCATATTAGGAAATGGATCATCTGAATTGGGACAAACTGAAAAGGAAAGTGGGTCATCTGAATTGGGACGGAGGGAGTACATAATAAATATAATTACTAAACTCTAACTATCATGAATCACTAACTTCAAATTATAAATTACTAAATTTTAATTATTTGTAACACCTCAAATTTTTGAAAAATAGGAAATAATTTAAAATCAAATAATAAGTTAAGAAATCTAAATATAATTAAAGACTAATAAGAAAACTTAGTTTTATTTAAGAATTAAGTACAGTTACATGTTAATATTAGAGTTGATATAAATTAGTAAAGAAAAGAGTTTTATATTAACTATTTAATATACAAGTATATAGATATATGTGTATGATTATGAATATATATGCATGCATATATGGCAGCAACTTATAATTGTTGTGTTAAAACCATGCTTTCTCATCCCTCTCTCTCTCCTACTCTTTCTTTCGGTTATTGGCAAGAAGAAGGAAAAGCAAGACATTAGGTGTCACTTTCCAATGCGTTGACTCAGCATAAAGAAAGAAAAAGAAAGGAAATAAACGTTTTCTTCATCCCTCACACCTCTCTATCTCTCGCTATATACACAACACACACCCACAACAGAATTTTTCTCTCTCTCTCTACCTCTCCCTCTCCCTCTCCCTCTCGGCTACAACACACACACCGCATGCTTTTCTTCCCTCTATCTCTCTCCTTCTTTCTCACCGCATAACTCCCTCTCTTTCTCTTTCCACTCGGTTCTCCCCCATTTCTCGTCGAAACACAGCTACCACTCACTGCTGGCTCCGCTGCCCAGCCGCCGACCCCGTCGCCTCACCCTTCCTTCTTTTCTCTCGATTATCTCTCTACACACACAGAAACGCACGCACAACCCTGTGCTCCTCTCGACTCTTCTCTTTTCACCAGAGAACACAGCCGCGTCACCGTACCTCCGCCGCCGACCTTGCCGTCGTCTGCTTCCCTCTTCAATTTTGCCTCCCCTGCATCCAATACTCGACGCACACTCACATGCAGTATATATATTTGTAATATTCTGTTTTAATTTCCTTTTTGCTAATTTATTTGATTTCAAATGTTGAGGTTTGGGAATGCATGATAGGTGGGTATATAGAGGTGATAAAAGAGTGAATTTATAAAGGGATTAACTAAGAATTTGAATTAGGTGGAGGAGCCGAGAACTTTGAAAATGGAAGCTTTGGTGAGGGAATGAATGGATTGAAGTTAAAATAGAAACTGAAATTTACGCCTTTTATGGTGATTTGTATCTGGTCCGTATACCCGTGTTAATACTCAGCACGTTTTGGGGCTATCTGTGTTTATGTGTGCATTATAAAAATGTTACTGTGAATTATTTGTTATAATTGGAAATCATGAAAAACTGTATATGATTATCTATTATTTAATTTTGATAAAACTGTGACTTCTGTATTGGATTTTATTGCTAGAAAAGTTATGTATATTTGATTCGAAGTAAGAATTACTGCTTTGACTCTTAAACTAAAAGATATGACTATAATTATATTTTTTTGGTTGCATAGTGTTTATTTAATTTCGAAAATTTAGTTCTAACATTTAATAAACTACTGAGCTAGTGAGCTCACCCCACTACAGACTATCTTTTGCAGATTAGGCCCTCGTCAGTGCAGTAGCTGCGACTCCGTCAAGTCACTGTTAGTTTTGGGTAAATAGTTGTTCATATTAGAACTTGTGGCATGTCCGGGTTTTGATGTATAGGTCGTGATTAACTGCTGTGCATATTTTTGCACTTTATTATAAAATTTTAGTTGTTTTTAGACAGACTGTCAGTTTTAATTAGGGGATATAATATTTGAGTTTCGTTGACCGGCCAATTTGATAAATATATTAATATATTTAGAAAATGTATATAGTTTGTCTGGTCGTGACACCACTTATTCGGTTATTCAGTAATCGAGTAAGGGGTGTTACATTATTTATTTAAGTAGTTACAATTTTGTTTGCTAGAAAGCTACTGATTGGAGTTCTTATTGAATAATAATTTAATATTTGATGATGCTCTCTCAAATGCGACGAGACAATGTTCAGGTGACGAGATGGTGTACAAGTCAATTCTGATTTTTCAAGATATAGACGAGATAATGCTCATAAGTTAAGAGTTAGTCTGTCAAACTCTAGATGAGTTATTTTTTGAACTCATGTTTAGTCTCTCAAAATTTAGGAGATGATGAAATATTCAGATGAGATGATGCTCATAAACTACAAAATAAAACTAAAAAATGTTTTTCAAGCTCTAAATGAGATAATGCTCATAGGGATGCCCACGGTTCCAAAACCGCCGGTTCCGGTTTGGAACCGCCGGTTCCGGTTCCGAGGCATCCGGAACCGT
>JAYDZE010572347.1:0-11769 GCA_034509125.1 Monilaria moniliformis
TGATTAACCTTAACGTATTAATGAGCTCTTGAATCGCGCCATGTGGCGACACGTGTCCTAGATCATAGCCATAAAATTGATTAAATAAACGGACATGATATGGTCTTAGTTATGCATTAAGATATAGTTCAGATTTGATTACACACACACACACACACACACATATATATATATATATATATATATATATAATTAAATATATATTATACAAAAATATTAAAATTTAATGAATGAAAAACAAAAAAAGATATTGTAGAACAAAGTTTTTGAATTTTAATAATATTAAATATCAACAAGTATACTAGTTTATAAATAAGTTGAAATATCAAATAATAAACAAAATCAATGAACTACGGCCCTTCGAATTATAAAATTAAAAACCCTCGAGTCAAAGAAGCTAAACGGCTGCTTCTATATTTAAAAACCATTTATGAAACCTAAATAGAATATATTATTATAAGTTACAATATATCTTGATTTAGGCATTCATAAGGCCAAAGTGATGCCACCACGGTTTCTCAAAATAATGTTAGTTATAGACAACAAAAAATAATTTTTTTAGAATATTTTTGGACTTTACTAATTTGAGACTAGTAATATTTTATTTATAACTTATATATTAAATTCAGGAAAGTTCGATAGCATCAATCAATCTTGAAATTGAGTTATAATCAAGTCGTGCTATTTTCTCAAAATCACATTGATTTGTTATTTTATTTTTGGAAAATAAAAATATTGACTGAATTAAATAAATAACATTTTGTCAGAATTAATCCCTAAATTGTGGTTGATGTCGTATGATTCAAAGAATTGGTATATATTGATCTTTTCACGAACAGATACAATGCATGGTTGCGCAGATCAAGGGAGAGTGTAACTAATTAAGATTACATTAATTTTTAAAATTATTAAAAGGGAAAAGACAATGTATATAAATTGAACATATATAATACTCCTAAATTTTAAATTGAATCGTATCAGATTTATTTAAACTGATTTTATTACTAATTATATTATTTCCTTACTAATTTGCCCTTGTTATATTTTCAAAGATACGATTGAAAATTTGGTTTGATAGATCCTCTAAACAGGGCCATAAAGATAACGTATAGATCAAAATTTTAGCTAGTTTTTTACATTCACATATAATAAATTTACATATTATTTTCAATTTGATTTGGAAATAAATATGTAGATATCAAATGAAAAAGTTAATCTTTTTCTAAATCTACAAATATCTTAATTTGGAAAAATTAATCTTTTCCTAAATTATTGTAGAAGAATAAATATGTAATATATTAATTTATTACAAATTAATTAATATTTATAAACATATTTTAAATATAAAATACCTAAAAACCTCAATTGTGTATGTTCAATTTACATACATTTATCACCACTCTTTTCAATAATATAATTTTATTATGTTAAATGTAAACAAAACGTTATTGTAATATACAAAAAGCATTATGTTAATATATGAAAAGACATAATCACAGATAAAATATTAATTTTGATTAAAAAGTATAATCACGTTACGTTCATAAAAAATATATAATATTATTTAAAAATCAATCTTGACCATCCATCAATCACTATCTATAGATTATATATTTTCTAAGTGAGGAAGATTGTATTTGATTCTTAAACATAAATAGGGCTTTCTATAATCGTGTGCTCATATATATTTATATACAAAGGCTAGGGCTCGACACGATGACCCAGAGTCCAGACAAACTAGGAAGGGCTACGTTGTATGATCGCTCATTCGCCTCATGCGCAACTTGTAAGAGTAATTGTCTCTTGTCCTTAATCAACAACGATGTGAGTGCCGACTTTCTCTTGTAAAATCGACATTCAATGTTATGTTGTTCATTGCTAATATCATTGGTTAAAATAAAAATTTGATTATTATGAAAATGTGAGAACTGAGAACACTTGCATTCGATATATAAAGTAACTGCATTTGCAGTGAAAATTAATCGCAATGAAAAGATAAAATTTTCGTCACCTATAGAATTCGAACTCAGATTTGCATTCATCTAACAAGCGAGATGCCTCATCTGTAGATTTTGAAGATCGGATGATTGAAAATAATTCTTTAACTTATACAATAATTTTTTTAAGGGCAAATTGCCAGAAAACCACCAAGTTTGGTCAAATTCTGGTAAGTCCCACAAGTTTCAAAATCAGTCGATTATATTATAACTTCAACAATTTTCGCAATTGTCCCATAATGCTTGATTTAGGGAAAATTGCTGCTGATGTGGCCGACGAAAAATCTTATACGGGCAAAACATCCGACTTCTGAAACGACGTCGTATAATCCACGTATGCAACACCTAATTTGCGACATCATCAATTTAGAACACGTATGCGATACAACAACAATTTCATACACGTAGGCCACCGAAATATTTCGCCATGGGAAAATTGCGAAAATTGTTAAAGTTATGATATAATCGGCTGATTTTGAAACTTGTGGAATTGACCAGAATTTGACCAAACTTTATGGTTTTTCCGGCAATTTGACCTCTTTTTTTTATTTGAGCTCTTCTCTCTCTTTCTATACATATATGTGTGTGGTGTTATCCCACAAACTACCCTTATAATATATAGTACGCACTATTAATAACTAGAAAAAGGAGTTGGTACATCACTACTTATTTGAATTGATTGCTGGTCGGAAAATAATATATATTTGGAGATTGAATTGACCTAATAGCATAAATTATTATTTTCATTACTTGTACAACATATATATTTACTTAAAATATAACTTGGCATCACTTTTGTCTTAATCTTTGACCCTAAAATAATAATGAAAATCATGTGAGGATCAATTAAATTTGTGGATTCACATTATTTTCTTGATTTTTCTCTTAATTTTAATTGAGAAATCACAATTTATTGATTGATTACCCAAATTGGGACCTCAACCTCACCCAAATATATCCACCTACCCAATCTCTAGGCTTCATGTCCGCCGCCATCCTATATATCCATTATTGCGGCTATTTTATTTTATTCCATTCTTTTTTAATTAAAAAGTTTACGGCGGATTATTATTTTCTAAACATTTTATTTCTTTTTATTAATTAATGAGTGTCATTGTTTCGCAGAAACATGCTAATCTTCTCAATATTATTAATTGGCATATAATATATAGATATAAATAAATAGTTAATCGAACTTCGCCAGCATAGACGAACACACACTAAGAAGAAGAGGGACTTAAGTCCTGTATACCACTTTTATTTATTAGCCAATTAGAAAGAGCAACTCATGATTAAATCATGGATGACTATCACATCACTAGTGTCATTAACGCATGCTTTGCATGCATTAATGTAATAAATTTTATGCAATAGCATTTGGCTAATCGGAGACTTATGTAAATACCATTTGGATTTTCAATTGAGAGAGAGAGAGAGAGAGTGAGAGTGAGAGAAAAGCCCACTTGAAACCGGCAGATCATCAGCCACCACATATAACATGATGATTTTGACTCGGTGAGATTTGACATATATGCAAGTTCTCTTTATTAAAGAAGTTTTATGTAAATTATATTGGTATTATGGTATAAACTTAATTAAAATATATTTAATTATTAGTTTTTGATTGGTAAATATATTAATGCACTGATTGAAGTTAATTAATTTTATTAAAAAACTATTTGTAATAAGAACATTAATATCCTGAGTTAGTATCTTTATTTTATATTTTTAGTTTGGACTAAATTATACTCCATTGTTCCTATAAAATAGCGTACACTAAGTTGTGGTACGAGTTTTAATAACTATTAAATAGATTGTAGTATGAGTGACAACGATGCCCCACTTTATTAGATAAAGTGTATTATGATTGACAAAATAGTAGACTATGTATAGTAAAATTGTAAATAATTGGAAAAAGTGTAGATAAAAATAAGAAATTGTGTCCAAAAATGACAAAGAAATACATGTTCATTGTCCCCCAAAATGACAAAGTGTGCATATTTTGTGGGATAGATGAGAAAATATGTATCAACTTATTTACAATAGAACGCCCCATCCCCCTAATTAAAATAATTGTACAACAATACTGGTTTTCAACTATTACTTTTGAGGCGTACTCTGGTGTGCTCCACCGCACTATGATCGTGAGTCAGACCCGATCCGACCGTGTTCATTTTTTTTCCAACAACCTTTTTGCACAAAAACAATTATTTTTAACACAAACATTTTTATTAATAACAACAATAACTTTTATATATAATAATAACTTTAACATAACAACAATCACTTTTATTCATTACAAGTTTCACTTTTATTCATAACAAGTGTTGTTTTTATAAAATGGGCCATATGTTTAGGTTATGATATGAGTTTGTGTCAATCCGGGTCGGATTATGGTCGGGTCAGGTCGACTTTTGGCCGGGATTGGGCCGAGTTGGGTCTGATCCGGGCCGACCCGGCTTGCGTGCATCGTGGGCATGCACTCACTGCAGTGTTTGTGAGTTCTTTTTCGATTATCATAATTGGTTAAAAATAATTGGGGTTACCTTACATATTACCACAATGAAGCACAATGTGTTACTTTGATGAGAGACAAAAATGTAACTTAGGGAGATATATAACTAATCTAATAAAAAAACTCATAAAATTGACTGCTTGTCGGGATGTCCCAAAACCAAATGGAGCAATTAATTGCAAGACTTCTGCACTTTTGCCGCGACACATCAAATGAACTCACTCTATATTCTCTCACATTTATTACATCCATCTTGCAAATATATAGCTAGTTTCATTTACAAAACGAAACTAACAAAATTATATTTTTGTATTTTAAAAAATATGAACAAACGATATATAATTTTTCATACATAAAAAACGAAGAAAATTATAAAATTTAGTTAAAAATAATTGGTAAAAAAGTTACCTGGACAATAGTCAGGGCGTGACCACTACATCATTATATAAAGTACCGAAATTCAATTAAGACCTCTTGCCACGCAAAAAAATTTAGTACCTCAATTTTGGTACTTTAGCTAGACCCGATTGACATATTATTAACTACAAAAAAATCAAATATGAATATAGTCCATATAGATAGATTCATAACTTAATATTCATAAAACTAGAGAAATTTTATGCACTGGCGGATGTAGGGGGGTCGGGATGGGGAGGCCGATCCCCCGATGGCTAATTTCTCTTAGGTTCGTTGTAAAACCATCATATTCGCCTCTCTATTTGAATGATTAAATCTGTAGGAGGAAAACTGAGAAAAATAAGTGCGACTATGTGAGAGTCAGAGCTGTCTGAATGATCAGATATGTAGGAAAGAAACTGAGAAAAATAAGTGCGACTATGTGAGAGTCAGGGAGAGAGAGATGCACGTATTGTAAGAAGAAACGAATGCTTTGAATGCTTTTGAGATTATATTTATTTATTTTTTCATTTTTTTCCCTCCCTCCATTTTTTAGTTCTGTATCCGGCACTAATTTTATATATCATAGGGAAATTCATTGCTCATTGTATAGAAGAAAAAAACAGAGGAGTAACAGAGCAAAACAGAGGCTTTAAAGTATACAAGATTTGATTTTTCCTAAGTAAATATATATAAAATTTCAGACAGTATGTGAAAGAGTGGAGAGAAGAAACCGCTGAGCTTCCATTTTCTATCTACAGCAAAGCTACAAACAGTCCCTCTTAAACCTTTCACGCTCTAATAATAGGCCCTAAAACCCTTTAAAAAACGGCGCCAAAATCAGCCACCATTACACGTGGACAAAACGGCGGAGAAACTCCGGGGACGTATCTCTAACAATCCCTCAGGCAATTCTCCGCCGCCGATCTCCAGTCACGCCTGTCCGGCGAGCTCCTTCGCACCGATGAAGGTGCCGTGAAATCCGTACGGAACTCTCGACGGGAGCTGAACCGTGGCTTCCAGTTCCATCGTCGCCGCGTTCACGATCTGCAGCTCCGATTTCCATGCTGCCTCGTCGTGCGCGAAGGCGAGGATGTAACCGTCGTCCTCCGCCTCCGCGTTTGGATCTCTCGGCAGGAAGAGAGGCTCGCCGCCGTACTTGTTTTCGCCGTAGAGGAATTTTTTTGTTTCTCCGGTGAGAAGGTCGACCTTCGCGAACCCGGAAACCTTTGGCCACGGCTCCGCGATCGCGAGGTACGCGTACCGCGTTTTCCGGCCGAGCTTGTTGCGGTTAACCATGCCGGCCTCTAGGTTGACCTGATCGTCGCCGGAGAGGATCGGCCGCCGTGTTGATTTTCCAGTTTTCAGATTGAGGCGGATCTCGGAGAGGACGCTCTTCAATCCTTCATCGCATTCGTTGAAGATCGAATCCGGCGGCGTCATACAGGAGCCGATTACGACGATCTCGTCCGTCGCCGGCTCCTCCCACGCGTTCCAGAGATGGAAGCAGAAGCAATCCGGCACTTCCACCCACTGTATTCTAGAAGCATCTTTCGCGTACTTGCTCAACACGCCGAACCGCGCGACTTTGTTTTTATCGTATACCACCGGAGATCCGCCGCGGATCATCTCCGAGAGCTTGAAAACCACCTGCTGATCGGGTATGATCACGAAATTCTCGGTGATTGCGAAATCGTGCATCATTGTAGGATCAGAGACGGGGATTTCGACGTCCTTTGATTTCTCGCCGTTTTTGGAGAATCTGAAGTATTTGAGGTAGGGCTTTTTGATGACGTCATAGCAAAGGGCGAAGAGCTCGCCGGAAGCAGGGTCCACCTTGGGGTGAGCGATCATAGTGGATTCCAGCTGTCCATCGAAATCGTAACGCTCCACGGTTTCGAGGTCGCCATTCCCGGTCACGCGGACGTGGTAGGGAAGGTCGTCCTCAGACATGGCGAGGAGGCGGTTGTTGAAGTAGACGACGCCGGCGTTGGCGACGCCGGTGCCGCGGCGGTGGTCGACGAGGTTGAAGAGGCCGCGAGCGTAGAAGAGGAGGAGCCTCGCCACGCCGGAGTGGCCGTGGAGCTCGCCGATAGCCTTGGGGAAAATGGGGCGGCCGAGGGCGCGCTCTTGGGTAAGCCTCTCTGTTTCGGTGAATCGGCAGGCGTAGCTGGCGCTGCCGCTGCCGTCGAATTTGACGGCGTGGATCATGCCGTCGCCGTCGAAGAAGTGGTGGCCGGCCTGCGGCTCGAAGAGCGGGTTGGCGCCATTGCGGACGTAGACGCCTTGGATGGACTCCGGGATTTTTCCAACGACCGGGAGGCGGTGGCGGACGGGCTGCTCCGGCACCGGAGAGAAGTTCCCGGCGATCTGGACGCCGGGGTCGGCCGTTTTCGGCAGCGGCTGCTGGAGCTCGTGGTGTTTCAGTGCTTTCTCCACCGCGTCAAGCGCCACTGCTGCGGCTTTCTGAATTATGTTCAATTGTGGTTTTGATGGAGAATCGGTTTTCTTGACGGTCCGCGGCGCGGCGGGGGAGAGAGGTTTGTAAGTTGGGATGGCGGCGGCGGCGGCGGATTGGTTGGGGACGCGGAGAGTGGGAGTTTGGAGGGAGCATTTGATGGTGTTGGGATGATTACTTGTGCGGCGTGTGGTGAATGGCAATGATGAGGTGAGTTCGGGAGATGATGGAGTGGACAATTTTGGCTTAATCCAAGAATTCGTGCATGAAGTTGAAGCGGCCATGGTTATCTATTTTGGTAATAGAATTGGTAGATTCGGTGAGCTGTGGTAGTGTGTGTTGTTCTTGAGTTTGGAGGGAGTGTGGAGGGAGAGAGAGAGATTGTGTGTTTGATGAGAGAGAAGGGAGGGGTTATGGTATATATAGATAGTGAATGGTGGGGATAAAGGTCCACGTGTTGGATACATGGAAAAGAGATGCATGACAATAAACAAGGTACAAGGGTGGTGGGAGCAGGTCATGCTATGCCTTCTTCAAACTTCCACACCACCATGTGTTTCTTTTACTTCACTATAAAGTAATTATTTAAGAAAAAATCTTATACAAGCTCAATGATAGTTTTTATAAATAAGTATGTATAGAAGTAACAATTATTATAAATAAATTAATAATTATAAATAAAAGTAGCAATAGTTATAAATAAGAATAATATCTATATGAATAAAAGTGATAGTTTTTATGATCTTGCATAATGAGAAAGAGCACATAGAAATATCTCACAGTATTTATTTATTTTTGCTTAACTCAATCTCTATTTAAACTTTATGTTTTTTTATATAAAAAATTGCGACTGAATTGAGAAGTAAACTACATTTGAAAAATGCACAGGATAAATAGTCGCTCTTTTAAACCACACAGAAGAGATAAATTACGTTGATGGTAAACCACACTTAAAAAATCACAACAGTATGTAAATCATACAAGAAAGATATAATCATATTTTAAAAATCAAGTGTGATAGATTTCGATTGATACTTCAGTTTCATGTAATTATATATTGAGTAGTGATAAATTTATATAAATTATACATACATAATGAGCTATTTTTAATTATTTTATATTTAAATCAATTTATAAATATTAATTAATTTAAAATAAATTAATATATTACATATTTACCCTTCTGCGATAATTTAAGAAAAAATTAACTTTTCCAAATTAGTTTTGCAAATTTAGGAAAAGATTTTTACATTGGATATTTACATATTTATCTCAAAATCAATTTTGTGCCTTTATTTGAAGGATCTATCAAATCAAATTTTCAATCATATCTTTGAAAATATAATAAGGATAAGTTAGTTAATAAATAATATAATTAGTAATAAAATCAGTTTAAATAAAACTAATTCAATTCAATTTAAAATTTAGGGGTATTATGCATGTATAATTATCTTTTCCCTTATATATTATACACGTTTTAGTAATTCGTAATAACGTAGATAGTGTGAAGGAAGATAATGCTAACTTTTTACGTGTGGATTAAAAAAAAATTATCCAATGAGGTGTACTATAATTACTAGCAAGATCTTGGGATTAACGGTTTAATCTATTTTTAATTAATGGTCTAATGAAAATATTCCTGTACATGACGTGTTGACGTATAGAGCATATTTGAATACTATTATAGTATGTAACATGCACGATTGGTTACGCAGTGCATGATCCACGATAATTTTATGGCAAATATTAAGCAATGTGAAAGCGACATGTAATTAATTAAGGGATTAATGGGAAAGCAAAGACTATGTTAGTTAGTTCTAGTTATTAATTGGACCAACAGCTTTCTTATGTTCATGCTTTATTCTTTTAATTATTTGTTTTTAAATAAAAAGTAGTTACATCACCAACTTAAGATAGGTACATACACATTTGATATTATGCAATACAGTACAAAAATTTGTATCTCGGTAACTACCAAATCTTTGAAATCTATCTATTTTATGTAGTGGCGGATCCAGAACCAAAATATCGAGAGGGCGAAGATAAAACGATAAACAATTAAATATAATCTCTAATGTATTTAAAGCTTTCGTTTCTTCTTACAAAACGTCAATCTCTCTCTTTCTCTAACTCTCACATAGTCACACTTATTTTTCTCAGTTTCTCTCATACAGATCTGATCATTCGGACAGAGGGGCGACTATGACAGTTTTACGGCGGTCCTAAGGAAAATTAGTCATCAGGCGGTCGGTCGCTCCCTCCCGACCCCCCTACATCCGCAACTGATCTTATGGATTGATCTATGGTGGATGTGTTGTTTGTGGCCATGGATTCTCAATTTAAATTCCACAATATTTTTTACATTAGACCATTGTACGTGACTTAGTATATTACGATATTTCATTTTTATATAAAATACCTACTACTTAACACAGAATGATATACATGGAAGACAAACACTCTTAGCTAAAGACTTCAAGAATAGTATTCCAAGAACAGTGGCGGATCTAGAACATATTTTTATGGGGAGGACGGATTATTCATATTATCGTGACGAATCCCAAAACAACGTCGTTTAACGTTTTTTTCTTGAACAAATCTACAGATCGGGTGGCGTCCATAGCATTTTCGAATGATGTTATAAAAAAATTATGCATTCCTGACAATCGGAGGGATCGACCAACTCCTCCACCCTGTAGATCCACCACTATCTAAGTTAAAAAACTAACTTAAAATTATGAATTCCACATTACTACCAAATTAAATCATATTTATATAGTAAACCTATATATCAAAAGGAGTTTTGGCAATAGGAGGAGGTAGGTCCAAATTTGTGAGTGGTGCAAAACCCCGCGTTGAATCCTCTAAAACTGGAGGGAAATAGTACACGTGGCAGTAAATCGTAATCTGTCACATCAAAGTGTGTGTCCCCCCACACAACCACCATCTACTGTTTACCTTTTTATCCAGTTGCCGGTTCAATACAACGTTGCCCAATCTTATTCCTTTTTTCTCCACTCGATTATAATGGCAACGTGAATAAATGTGCATTTTTTTTTTCTTCTGAAAACAATAAAACTTTAATAATTGAGGGAAGACACTATGAAACAAAAGAAATTAAAGTATTATGTCACACATAAATATTTTCTTCTATTTCAAGTTGGGGATTTAGTATTCTTTTTGTTAAAAAATAAGGATAAAGGTTGAACTTTCATCATTCTGCAAACTATCCATTCTTATTTAATAAATATAAAAAATAAAAATTAATCAATTTTATTTTGGGTAACCAATTCATAACTGAAAATATTCACTATAAGAAAAAGTGTTGATTACAGACGAACAATACCATTGGTAATGTATGCAAATCTGTCGGTAAAATGCAATACCAACAGATCAGCGGCGGTCAACACGCGTCACAACATTTCATGACGGTAATCTCGTCACTGACGGAGGTGTTCCCGTCGGTAATTATTACCGACAGACGCCACGACGGATGACGCTGTCTTCAACATTCTGTCGTAAACGACGACAATCGACAAGACATGACATCGGATTACCGACGACCGTTGTCCCTCAGTGATACCGATGGATTCCAATCCGTCGGTAATATGAAGGGACGTCTTCCGTCGATGATTCTTTTAGCGGCCACAACATCGTTTCAAAGTTGTGAATTATAGCTAAAAGCACTAATTCACAACCGTAAGTGTATAAATTTGTGAATTATAACCAAATTACACTATTTCTCAACAAAAAGTCTCGAGTTATGAATCAAAGCCAAAATCCACTAATCCAATACTTAGAATATTTGGAGTTGTAAATTATAGCAAAAAATCATTAATTTACAACCAAGATTGTTCTAGCTGTGAATTATAATAAAAAATCATTAATTCACACCCGATAGCATTATGAGTTATGAAATACAGGATAAAAGAGTAAGTGTTGATACTTTCTACTTTTTACTTTTACAATCTTAATTTAGACATTTTAGACTTCCCCTCTATATTTATGTATATATAAGTTGAATTCATCAATTTTTCTAATGCCCTCTTGCTTCGGTCGTTTCGTTACTTATATTTTACGTTATTAGTTGACAATATTTTAACTTTTCTACGAAGAAAATTCACAAATTTGTCGAACAAGAAAAAAGAATGAGATGGATCCATTACTATTACTATGATATATTTGATCATTACATCACAAATTACGTATAATATGAAATAAAAGTTGTAAGATTAAGACACAATGAATGGAAAAAGAATTCAAGTGGAAAAATGGCATTTCTTGGAAAAAGGTATCTATTTCGTGGTAATTTAATTAAATAGAACACACAATATGGTTCATTCCAAGTCAGGTCTCATTTTGTGTCGTCCACGTACTTCCCTTATTTTATAGAAATCATAAAT
>JAYDZE010572358.1:0-11768 GCA_034509125.1 Monilaria moniliformis
TATAGTTTCGTCTGCACAAGTCGAACTGCCAGTAAAACAAAACATTGTTCCTCATGTAGGTGTTCTTGCTGTAATTGATGATGGCCTCTGGAACTATTTTCTTATGTATTATTTACTATCTGACGTATACTATGATTTTCAGATCATTGATGTCAACCAGCATGCCTTGTTTACTGAAGTTCTCAATGACTCTATAGAAGTTAATAATTCAAAGCACTGGGGCATCAAGTTTAACAAACAAACTGGACTTATCGAGAGCTGGAAGGTAATTTAACATCAAGCTATACTAGATTCCAAGCTATGAGATGTCGTTTGCATGAAAATTTCAGTGTATGCATGTCTTCATAAAATAATGCATATTAATCCTTCCGTGCGATGGATTTAATGGTAGGTGGACGGGGTCCTGGTAATGACCAAAGGTATACAGCCATGCTTTTGGAGAGCGCCCACGGATAATGACAAGGGGGGTGATGCAGAAAGTTATCTTTCTAAGTGGAAACTTGCGAAACTGAACAATTTGACTTTCGTGACAGATAGTTGCACGGTTGTTGATGTTTCAAAGAATCTAGTGAAAATTGCCATAGTCTATCTTGGCATGCCTAGTGATGCAGATAAAAACTCATCTCAGTCAGAAGCATCTCTATTCAAAGTTGATCTGTTTTACTCGATTTATGGTTCTGGAGATGTTGTACTGGAATGCCATGTAAAACCAAATTCTGAACTACCACCATTGCCTCGAGTTGGGATAGAGTTTCACTTGGACAAATCACTGGACCAGATCCAATGGTATGGAAGAGGGCCTTTTGAGTGCTATCCTGATCGAAAAGCCGCTGCACATGTTGGCTTGTACGAGCAGGATGTTTGTAGCTTGCACGTGCCATACATAGTTCCAGTTGAATGTTCGGGAAGAGCAGATGTTAGGTGGGTAACATTTCAAAACAAGAACGGCCATGGGATTTATGCTTCCACATACGGAGGGTCTCCCCCTATGCAACTGAATGCAAGTTACTATGGCACTGCTGAGCTTGAGAGGGCAACACACCATGAGAAACTAGTTAAGGGAGAAGACATTGAGGTACTCTCCTGCCCCTTCTAAATCCTTTCTATCTTCCTCCAATCTGCTCAATCTAAAGCTTTGTTAGTTCTGTTCCCCTTATGTCGCCCACTAAAGCATTACATGTGCCAATCTCGTTAATTATTCGAAGAACATAACAACCTGTTTGGTGATCATAGCCTTTTCTCATTGATATTTCTTTGATTGGACAAGCGTCCTAAGTTTTTGGTAGCCTTATGATAAAAGGTCTCTGGACAATGACAACCGTAGATGTTTGGTTGTCTTGCCCAGTGACCTTGAATCCTAGGATGCCCATATCCAAACTTGTTCGTCACATTTTGGTGCTTGCACAGGTGCATCTTGACCACAAGCACATGGGCATAGGTGGAGACGACAGTTGGTCTCCTTGTGTCCATGAGAGATATCTTGTGCCTGCCTTGCCTTACTCATTCACCATCAGGTTATCCCCTCTGATTGCTCCCACTTCAGGCCAATCCGTTTACAGATCCCAGCTCGAAAAGAAGTGAATTTTCATACTTGTTCTGATTTGTTTTCGTCTTACGTTTCATTTCATTGTTCTGTTATTCCATTTCTGTTGCTGTTTGGCTACTCACATATCCTCTTTAATAATAAGATGAGCCGTCAATAGCTCTATGTAGTTCTGTTGAGAGAAAATGTGTTTAATTCCATTTTCCATAGTTTTTGGACGTTGTTGCCTTTGTGGAAAATGGTAGCTTTGGTGTTGTATGATCAAGTGTCGCAGAAGACGACTAAGTTAGGGTGTGTACAATGTATTGCCAAACGACGCAAGCAATACATGTTTCCATGGGATTTCCTAACGAGAGATTTTATTAACTGTCAAATTGGGAAAACAAAAATAAAATCTTCATGATGACAAAATTGAAATTTCACTGTTCATGTGTAAAACTAGGATTAGAATGCTGGCTATAAAAAGTAAACAATTCTTATTCCATCTACGAATAGTATGCAATATTTGATAGATACATGTTTTAAGAAAATGGTTTGTAGATATTTTTGATTGGATAAAAGATAGTAATACTTGATTTTAACCAAACTGTCGGTTCCTATTTTTAATCATATTCTAAACTTTTTAGTTAAATCTGAACTGGTGCAGTTTTGGTTCCACAGGTGTTGGAATCGTACCCATTAGTTAATTGCCTGTTCTGAATCGCCGGTCTAGCGGTTATAGGTCGGTTAATCGAATTTTGCAGGGCTATGTCCTAGGGTCGAGGTTGAAGTCTTGTGGCGTTCAACCATACGAAAGTTCTTGGCTGATTATATAGCCAATGGGTCGAGGTTTTCTGTGCTCTTATTGTGATCAAATTGGATTCTCAATCGAGGGAGACCGCTGCCTAACTCATATACGTGGGGTTCTTAGATCAATATATCCAACAGGTCCTTCGTCTATATCCAATCTGTATCATTTTTTGTCTCAGAGCAATCTAATATTGATCTAGACTTTATCTTTTCATTCCTTATATTTCCTTGTTTATATATATAAAAAAAAAGTCCAGCAACTTCTCTTTATTTTACCTTCTACATATTCATTATCTTGTTACCTAGAGAAAAAAAAAAGGAGAAAAAAAGAGAAGAAAAAAGAAGAAGAAGAAAAAAAAAAAACGAAAAAAGAAAAAAAAAATAGTTATATAATTTTAAAAGAAGATATTACATCATATTCCACATCCAATTTCATTTTCTTTCATTCAAGGGCTAAAGTTTGGTAAATGCTATAATTCTTGTTCTTTCTTGATTTATTTTATACTTGTGAATTCTTTACAAGAGAATTGAGTGGTAAAAGGCTTGAGTGGTGAGATCATTTGAAGGGAGGTAAAAGCCAATGAGTGATACACGAGTGTTTTTTTTTTGTGAGGATATTTTTTTTTGTGTGGTACACGAGTGAATTATGAGTATGGAAAATATAAGTAACAATTAAAATCCAACTGAATTTGTGTTGCAAGCAATGCAACAACAATTTGCAAGGTTTGGAAATATTTCGGAAAGTGTAATAGATCGCTTGGAAATGTTGGAAATTCAAGCAACTAAAAGGTGTGAAGAGGAAAAGGATGGCAACAGAGAAGATGATGTTGCATCCATTCATCAAAATCAAAAGCGTGGATGAGGTAGAAGAAGACAACAAAATGTAGTTGATGGTGACTTGGGAAACATCAAATTAAAGATCCCAACATTCCAAGGAAGGACCGATCCTGAGGTTTATTTGGAGTGGGAACGAAAGGTGGATCTCATCTTTGAGTGTCACAACTATTCCGAGGAAATGAAGGTTAGACTTGTTGCAATTGAATTCACGGACTATGCAATAGCTTGATGGGATCAATTAACAACAAATAGAAGATGTTATGGAGGGAGACCAATCTCAACATGGGGAGAAATGAAAAGCATAATGCGTAAGAGATTTATAACTATTCTTTATATTCGTGAATTGTATCAAAAACTACAATCTATGAATTAAGGTACTAAATCTATTGATGAGTACTACAAAGAGATGGAGATTGCCATGATTAGGACAAATATTGAAGAAGATAGAGAAGCAACCATAACTCGAATCCTATGTGGGCTAAATAGGGAGATTACAAATGTCGTGGACCTTCAACACTATGTGGAGTTGGAGGACATGGTTCATATGACCATGAAAGTAGAGCGGCAATTAAAGAAGAAGGGAACCTTCCAAATGAGTTTTCCAATAAGTTCTCAATCTTCAAAGCCGAAGGAGTGGACTTCATCTAAATCAAATTTTGGGCAGCCTCTAAACCTCAAAATGAAGTGTCAAAATCCAAGTTCAATGAAGGTGAAAAGGGCAAATGTATTTATACTTCTACTTCTATTACTAGAAATAGAGATATCAAATGCTTTCGATGTCAAGGTGTTGGACACATTGCATCCCAACATCCAAACAAAAGGGTGATGATTTTGAAGTGAAATGAAGTGATAGAATCTGAAAGTGAACATGAAGAGGATGATGAAGATGAATCACTGAAGAAGATTGAACCGGAACATGGAGAGTTTTTGGCGGTTCGAAGAGCTCGAAACGTGCAAATAAAAAATGACGATCAACAAAGGGAGAACATCTTCTACACAAGATGTTTAGTCCAATATACACTTTGCATGTTGATTATTGATGGAGGTAGTTGTACCAATGTGAGTGGCTTTTGAATTCCTAAAGTCAAATCAATTGTTTATGAGTTACTTTTTAGGTATTATGAGCCAATTTAAGTGTCTTAAATAGTGTTGAATGTGTGAGGGGCTCTAGAGTTCTTTTTAGCCTATAAATAGACTTGTAATCATATGTTTTGGGGCACACTTTGATTAAAAACGAAAATTGGCATTTGCTTTGTGAGTTGAATTTTCTTTGTTGAGTTTTTCAATTGTTTTAGAACTTATCAAGAAACTTGAGCAAAGTCTTGTGACGTTCAACCATAATAATGTTCTTGGCTGATTATATAGCCAATAAATCGGGATTTTCTATGCTCTTAGGGTGATCAAACTGGATTCTCGATCTAGGGAGACCGCTGCCAAAGTCATATACGTGGGGTTCCTAGATCAATATTTCCAACGGTCCTTCGTCCATATCCAATCCGTATTACTTTAACTCAAAACTTATTGTAACTCTTAGAGAAGTAAGAACAATCATTTTCCACAAATATTTATCGTTTTTTAAATTTTGACTCTAAACGTTTTATATTAAATGTTATAGTAAAATATATAAAAATAAAATGATGAATATAACTTTCTAATATTGAATCAAAATGCATTTTTACATATATTTGAAAAAAAAAATTACACTAACTTTGAAAATGTGGAAAAAATTTAAAGTAATGAAGTTTGAAAATACAATAATGAGAACTCGCTAATTTCGGGTTGACCTTATGGGGCTCGGGCTATGTTCGGGCCAACCCTATCAGGTTGCGGGCTATTTGGTTTAAGGTAATTCGGGTTGGGATTATTTTCAGGTTATAATTTTTCAGCCCTAATTGGGTTGTTGGGTTAATCGGGTCAACCCATGGGTTTCGGGCTAAATCGACATCCCTACTCCCAAGTCGTTACTTACTTCTTTACTTACTACTACTCTCAAATTCTCAATTATATATTTATAATATCAATATGTCTTATTCTCATTCTAATTGTGCCGATAAGGGTAAAGCTGTTGTCCAAAACCAAAGTGATGCCCCCGTACAAGATCAAAAAAACCATCAGGCTGAGATGTCCGAGATCAACTCATTTTTTTTTCAAAACAAATTGTTGCCCGTATGCAGATAAATTCGAAGAAATTGTGCAAAATGTGTAATCTACAATTATTATTTTATTAATATAATTTGATTATAATTTAATTTATGGCGACTGCAGGCGGAGGAATATGCTGTAGCCGATGCCTTGACGGAACATGAAAAATCCCACGACTTCAATTTCCAATTCCTTTTTCAACACAAGTTCTCACGACTTCAATTTTATATCAAGAGACGATTTTCAACAACCAATATCTGAATCTCAATATGATGATGAAGAAGATGAATATTCGCTTGATGATGGCAAGAACTACAAGTAGAAATGCCACCATTACCACCACCGCCAAAGGAACGAACAAAAACATCTCACATATTCCTCAAACATTTTAAGTAGGTGGAAAATAAAGAGCTCGATTATTGTCTCAATACCCCAAAGAAATTCAATGTGTATTGTAACTATTGCATTCACAGTACAAATTTACACATGGTAGATGATACAATATGTTCATCCAACACATGGAGAAATGTCATCTGTTCGAATTCGTGATCAACTTAATCCAAACCCAACTAAACTATCAACCCGACGTCGGCACCCATATAGGTTCATCCCAATTAGGTATGCATTCTCTTTTCAAATATGACTACAAGAATGCAACTAATATTAGGGTGAGATGTTGTGCGACGTAACATTTACCTTTTAATTATTGAGACAAATTTACTTATGAATTAAGTATAAAAAATGAATATAATCAATCTGCTAAAAAATAAGTGGAACTTCCATGAATCGATATATAATAAGACAATGTTTGAAAAAAAATATTTAGTGCGCTTAATTAATTTTTTTTTTCTATTTGTTCTGATGTATGGACTGATGTATATAATAAAAATTTCTATATGGGAATTACAATTTATTTTGTAGATAATTATTGGAGACTGAACAAACGTTTAATTGCATTTAAGGAACTTCCAACACTACATACTGCGCAAGCTTTAGCTCAATTAATTGTTCAAATTTCAAATGAATTTCAATTAATTAATAAAGTATTTTTCTGTTGGTTTACTAATCGATGCATGTGCCCCTGTTATTAATGGACAATATTTTGAATGTATATACTATATAAGGAGGAGTGCCTTCATAATCATACCTATATATATATATATATATATATATATATATATATATATGTATATGTATATGTATATATATATATATCTTATTGTGCAACATGAGAACACTGCATTGAATATATAAAGTTATTGCATTTGCTATTAGTTCAATTGCACTCAATTTATATGAAAATTATGCTAGTTCTTGGATTTGAAGCCATGATCTGTATTCGTCCATCAAAGAGTGTATCTATAGTAGATCTTTGCATTTCAAGGGTTGAATATTGCAAAAATAGCATGAGTGAGTTGAAAATATAGATGATTTGATCATTCTCTGCCCGAAAAACAATGTCGGTTTAATGCCAAAAAAATATATTACTGAAATATATATTTCGCACATTATTTTTAAAATTAATCAAAACACCTATATTAGGTCTTCCACATCATAATTTCCAACACGAAAAAGTAGATTATTTCAAAGGCCAGGTTATTATTGCAATATTTCAAATCTCATGCTATTTTCTCAATTGGGCCCAAAGATTAGGCCGTAAACTATAAATTAGCTCAAAAAATGTAATAATGGTAAACATTGATCAAATATGAGGAAAATAAAAACTAGTCCGAATTATGAGAGTATACATGGTGAAGTACAATATGTTACCCTGTATGGTATAATATCTCATCGTCGTTGTTGTGCACAAAGCTTATTGTGTGGTGGCCTTGGACCAAAAGAATCGGTGCAAAAATGGTAGCTAGAAATACAACAAGATCCATCCATCATCAACCGTCTTCTGTGAAGACTCTCAATATGAAGTCTCTGAAGCGCTTGGAGTACTGCTTGGGATCTACGGCTGAGATCGAGGTCGGGTCGTACTGGAACGACTTGTAGGCATGCTCAAGCTTCTTGCTGATATCGTAGTCTTGCAAGATATCGATGATGCCAAACACGAGGACCACGTCATAGTACTCCCCCGTTGGCTCCCCCACTAGTTGAGCTTCCCCGTTGTTTTTCCTCACTGTCAGTTCGGCTCGTGCAGGGATGTTGGCACCTAGTTTGATCGATGCCGACCTGCCACAACCACTTGTCCTTTTCTATTAGGAAAAAGAACTCTCTGCACAAGAAGATTGATTGATTGATATGGGCAGTGGCTTACTGGCTGAAGTCCGGTGATCCGTTGCCAATAGGCGTTCGGGCACCCATGTTTAGGGGCTCCCCGGCATTGGACATGTCTCTGAAGTGAATGCCAACAAGAAGACTATAATCCATGATCCTTTCTTGTTCAAGTAAGTCACAATCTCTGTCTACTTGACTGCACACAGACATTCAAGAATCAAACTAGATTCCTTAATGTGATACTATTTTTGATTGATTGATTAATTAGATTATACCTGCAGAAATCTCGGAACCAAGACTTGTGCAATCGAAATATGAAGTTCAAGTCGAGGTCCTTGAGGGTCGTGGTTGGTTCAATCTCCGATTCGGGCTTGTCAGTTAGGCGGCCATGGGAGGAGCCTTTCAAGTCGAAGCGTCTGTGGATGGCATAGTCCGTGCAAAACAGATTCCCCATGATCACAAACCGCACCTGGTCGTATCAATCACATTATGAGAATCAATGGCTGATTTTAATAGGAGAAATGGAGTGTGCTTTGTTGTTACCTTCTTTTGCGCAGCGCCGGTCAACTTTACACAGTGGAGGCCGTAGAATTTGGTGACGAGGGTGTTTTCAAAGGCTCGGACGTGCTTATAGTAAGCCGAAAGCATTCTGATAAGCACCTGCTAAAGAACCATCTCCTGTGTTATATCTTATACGTCCAAGAATTGAAAGCAACAGATTAGTTTAAGACATTTCCCATAACATTATATTTGTAATTGACATAAAAAAGTAACTTGTTGATCAGTTGAGCACTGTGGATGAAATATGTGTTAGCAAGCAAATATTAATGTATATTTGAACTCACTTTCGCCTCCGACTTCTTCATGGTCTTGATCATGTATTTGTCGTCGTTGGTCAAGTAGAAAAAGCTTCCACTTTTGCCCGGTGACGAGAGCTCTCGGAGGGCATCATTTCCACATATAGATATCATGTAATCAGCAGGGTCCACCTTAAACAATTGCCGAAGTGCCCTAAAAGGAAATGACAAGCCTATATATGGTGACTGAGTTTCGGACAAGGTATGACTCAAGCTTGATATTTAGAGAACACCATAACATAACAAAACAAAGCAAGAGTTTCATATTATTTTACAGTCTTGCAATCCAATGCGGCAGTACCTCACCTGAAAACCAATGGACAGTAGTCTTTCCATCTAAAATCACAAGATTGGTGAGGCGGGGTGTGTTTAGATCCCGAAGGAGGGAATCTTGTCCATACTTTCTCCCTTGGATCAAAAGCTGATGGTTTTGGATCCAGGGTTGTCGATGGAGCAGGTCTTCCCACAGCGTGCCTGCAAATTGCTAAACATAGATAAGCTCATAAAAGGCTAAACATGAGATAGGCTATCAAATAAGTTAAGAATATGCTAGGTTCTATATAATTTAATTGACACTTAGATAAGCTCATAAAAGGCTAAAATCATCTAATGCTAAAAGCTTAAAAAAAAAGAAAAGAAGCAAAAGCCATCTAAATATGTCACACAATAAATGTGATTGTCTCCTTATAACTATTTCAAGACCACTCATGTAAGTTCCTTGTCTTCTTTTCCACATCCACACCATTGTTATTTAAAAATTGAAAAACTCACTCCCTTTCCCTTGTTTCTCTTACCAAATATGTTGCACACAAAAGGCAAATTACCAGATCATACAAATGCATCCCAAAATTACCTTATCCCTAGTTGCAAATTCAGCATGAGCTCATAATTCTTATGCCCTTTGGAAATAGTATTCCCCTGTTTCTTGGTTGGCTTGATAACGATATGTGGCCTCCCACCTCCCTTAGGCACCATATCCAAATCCTCAGCCCTCCCCAACCCAGGGGACCCCTCTCCCAAATCCCTACCTGACTCAAAGCAAGCACTACTCCCATCAAAACTATACTCAGAGTCTGCATTGCTCAACCCCCCTCCATCTACGGAGCTTGCCCTCAAATTATTCCCGGCCGAATTCTTGAGCAAATCCTCCCCGTCACAAGGCCAGTTCAAAATCTTCAGAAAAGGGTAGTCATTAATCTCCTCACCAGGATGGATCCTACAATCACTCAAATTCTCCAAATACACTTCTTGAGGATCCCACTCAAAGCTACCCGAATGCGAACTCGATGGATAGTAAGTCCCACTCTGCTCACTCTGATCCTTACTCCACACCCCCACATAGCAGCTCCCATCGACCCAACGGAAGGTCCCGTTGCCCCGAGGCAGCCCGGCCTCCCAACCCCCATCATATCTATTCCCATTAGCCCACACGATAGTCCCATTCCCGTTCATCCTTCCCCTCCTCCAATGCCCCACATACTGGTTCCCATTGATCCAGCTATACTTGCCCTTGCCATCAGGCAGGTCGCGCCGCCAATGACCCACGTATTTGTCTCCGTTGGCGTAGTCGCAGACGCCCTTGCCGTGCCTAAGGCTGGACTGCCAAGTCCCGCTATACCTTTCATTAGAAGAGCCTACATATACACCATCTCCCTCCATGTAATTGTTCTTGAATCCTCCCTCATAGGAAGCCCCCGAGGGCCAGGTGAACTTGCCGCGGCCCATCATCCAGCCTCGGTGCCAGTTCCCTTCATAGGTGCAGCCGTCGGCCCAAGAGCAAGTACCGCGGCCATGGGGCCAGTTGTCCGACCATTGCCCCGAGTAAGTGTCGTGGTTGGGGAAGTCCTTGTCGACGTGGGGCAGGTCGCCGTCATCATGTATGTCATCGTCATCGTCCACGTGGGCAACTGACATTGCTGAAAATATGCTGTTGGCCCTCCTCCTCGCTGTGCCTCGAGATTTCTTCAATTTTGCTTCCCACACTTTGACAATGCCATTCAATCCGTTGTTCATTCTCCTTAAAGGCTCCAACTTTTTTCTGATTTTCTTCAATCGCACCCTTTTCCCTTGTCACCCCAGATCATATTTTCTCAGTTTCAAGAATCTCAGCTCCAATAGATTGTCGACACCCATTTTCTGTCAGCAGCCCCCAAATGAGATTGAATCAGTAACACAATGCCAAATCTTTCCTTTTTCTGTTTATCTCTGCATTTGCTCAAATTGGTGGCAATTTCATAAGGGGATCATCAACACCCCAATTTTTTTTCCGACAACAGCGATAAACTCGTTTTCTTTTCTTTCCACTACTGGTTTGAATGCAAAATAATTACCCTGTCTCCTTGTAAATCTCTTTCCTCAAAATCGATTTCAAAGATTTTTAAGAAACGGGAGTTGTTTCATTGATACACAAGAAAAGCGAAGACACAGATCATAAACAGACAGCCTTCCTTTTTCTTTCTCCGAGGGATTTACTCTTTTTTGAATTGCAAAAATTATGTTTCATCGTTTCTCTTTTACTAAATAAAGCTTCGATTTTTCGACAATATTTTTGACACCAAAGAATTGAGGAAATACATTTGTTCTTCATTTCCGGAATTGGCTCCTAAATCTGCTTGCGCACCTAACAAATGGAAGGATGCTAATGACAGTGGTCGGTGTGGCCATTCTTATTTTAGTTTGTATTTTCATCTCTTAGTCAAATTTAAGTACTTTTTAACATCATTATTCATTTATTCTCCAAGTGGAAAAACATTATTACTATCTAATCTGTACAAAAAATAATAAACATTTTTCTAGAACACGTGTCACGTCACGACAAGTTGGAATTTTAGGGCGAAATGGGAAGTTGTAAATTTCAATCATTGGATGAAGCTTTGCATTGAAAACGACTAGGGAGTAATGAGGACATGTGCACTTAACTTTACGAACTGTTTTTAATTTTTTTTATTAAAAAGATATACGGAATTATCATTGGTAGTGGATATTTCGGATATGTTATATATTTATAAGCTAATCTTTCTCCTCTTTCACACACTTCTGTCTCGGCAAAATTCTTGATTTGGACTATTCCAGGAAAAAGGTTCCCGAAATGGAAATCTTTTTTTTTTGTGTTACGAAAATGGGTAAGACGCATGAGGCTCATGCGTCTATCCTAGACGCATGCTCCTCATGCGTCTACCCCGTAGGATACAAACGGCAGTCTGTGCAGCATTTGGGAATCAAATGACATTAACAAGTAAATGGGAATCAAATGCTGACCAATTATGCTGCCCAAACAACATTAACAAGCAAATGGGAATAAAATACAATATAGATCAAATACAAGGTAAATCAAGAATGTCCCGTGGTACAATTTCTTCTGTTATGTCCACTTTGCC
>JAYDZE010572369.1:0-11768 GCA_034509125.1 Monilaria moniliformis
AAACCGTAGTCGTTGATCATCATACACTACAGTACAGACTACGGTTTTCGAGAAACCGTAGTCTATTTTAAAAAAAAAGACGCTCATACACTACGGTTGGTACGAAAAACCGTAGTTTATAACATTAGACTACGGTTTTTACAAAAAACCGTAGTCTATGTAGCGTAGTGTATGTGCGTTTTTCTTGTAGTGTATACTCATTAAGATTACAACGTGCATGAAAATAAAGTGATTAAGCTAAGGCAGATTAATTAATTAGGCCCCCACATTGATATAGACAAACTAGACATTAAAACTTTACATTTAAATAATTATTGTACTTCCTAATTGCTTAAAGCTGCATGGGCATTAGGTCCCTATATCTCTTGGCCGGTAATTAAGCTGACAAATTTTATAATTTAATTATGCCCGTTATCATAGTATTATTGTATCTCCTGTTATACAGGTTAATTTATAGATAAAATAATTATACTATATATATAAAGAAATATATAGTATGTTTTAGGAATTGGACAGGAAAAATATCGAATGCACGAAACAAGCTCAGTTCTTACTCAGTTCGTCGCAATGTGAATACATTTGAGAGTGTTGTCAGACTATATTTTTTACTAGATGATTTATGATGATCAAAGGTTTTAACAATTACAGTGAAGGGTTATTTTATAAAAAGAAATAAACTTTATACCTAATTAATTCGAATTCTAATCGGATTCAAATTTCACCATCACCTAAAATGCTCTCACAAAGTTGGATTGTCGGCATTGTAGTCGTGTGCATAATAGTTATCAGATTCCAACCTGAAAAATATGAAAAATATTTATTTGTATGCATAAGGAAACTATATAGTCCACTTTCAGGAAAAATGAACTCTATTATATGTCATACCCGTCGTCGTCTGTATTCATTCATTAAAATACGAGATGAAATGTCACTTTAGAACGGAAGGTCTGAATTATGATTGGTGTATTTAATAGAACTGTGCTTAGTGTCAAACAAATTATTAGACAAGGATTAGTCAGAGAGACAGAGGGAGATAGATTGGTCTTCTCTTAATCTACAAATAGAGATCATAATAACGTGGGAGGAGTCCTAAGCATGTGATCACATGAAAGTAATTACAACCCATGTGAGACAGTGCATTGCCCAACTTAAGTCCGAGCATGAAGTTACGACACTGCCCTCCAAAGATTTCAGCTCTCTTGCTCACAACCATCCCCTGCGGAGGGCATTCTTTTCATTTCATGGAGCCCAAAAGTTGAAGATATCATTTTGTTTTGTTCTTGAAAAGCTTGCATTAAGACTTGAACATTGTCTAGCTTATCTAGTTCAGACAGCTAATCAGACATTGAGTAAATCTTTTTTGATGGTATAAATATTTTGTTGCAATTGGGATTATTATTTTAATGCACAGCCTAGATTATTGAGAATCTGCAACCCTTCATTAGGTGTAGCAGCAACTGTCAATAATGGTGAAAATGTCCGAATGTGTGCAAATATATTTTATTTTCTAATATTACATCGCGTGTCATATATATAAATTATTAAAACTGGTAGAATAAAAAAAAAAATTGGGCCAGGTAGCATATTTGTAGCCAAACATAAGAATTTTTAAAAATTATCGTAGCAACTGAAGTTGCATTTTATTTAATTGTCCGATCATTCTATGTTCCAATCCATGCAGTAAGAAAATTACATTTTCCAAAGTTTTCTTGATTATGTACGGATCAAGGGAATCGAGTTCGATTATGATTCACTGAAATGTTGCACTTGAAATCTTGAATGATTTATACTACGTAAATATTTCAAACACATGCATGTATCCAATTTTTGGCCCGTGCAAATGTCTCAAATTTCCATATTAGGGTGATTAGGGCTGTTGAATTGGTTGGCTCGGTTATTAACCGAATCAATATATACGTTAACCGACTAATTTTCTCCCTAAATTGGGAATTGAACCGTTACTGATATGGAATCGGTTAGATTACTAATCGATCAATTAGTCAGTTAACTAAATAGAATCGAAATAAAATTTAAACTAATTTTAATTCTTAACATAGACCATCTAAATCACACATGGGCTATAGAACACGTAAGAGTTAGGCCCAAATATAAATATAAATTTAAGGGCTACCCCCAGGATTCGAAATTAGGATCTTTTGGTTAAGAGGCAACACTCTATCCACCGAGCTACATGTGCACTTTTAATTGTAGAACTAGCAACAATATATATATTTATTATTTAGATCAATTTTTTTCGGTTATTCGGTTATAACCGATAACAGAATTTTTCCTTAAACACTAACTTGAATCGAATTAAAATCGACAATTTTAGTTATCGGTTAACTGATAATCGACCTTAATCGGTTCGGTTACCGGTTAATCGATAACCAACTAACCGAATAATCACCCCTAAGGAAGATGTTATTTACCTTTTAATTTGAGTCCCCAATTCATCATGTTTTTTTTTGGATCATCTCAAAAATAATTTTTCAATGCATGTTCAACATCAACAACAGCGTGCTCCTATGGAGCACAGCACATCTATAGTACCTGGGTTCCACAACTACTTTTACACACAAACACTTTATGTTCATATACCCACAACTGTGGAGCACTATGGAGCATAGCACAAATATGCTACCTAGCCCAATTTAATCAAAAAATACAAATTTAATTGAAATAAAATAAAATTACATAATTAAAATAAAATAAAATTTTATTAAAGTAAAATAAAATTACATTCCTAATTATATATATTATGTAAACCAATGTATTGTAATAAAGTATTCAATTACATAAAGTGTACAATCAAATTAAGATATAACTAGGAATCCATTAGTCTCCGGATGCCATTATTTGTATAAGTTGAAAAGGATAAAGTAAACCAAAGATAGTGATAAAGTATGCAATGGAGAAAAGAATTTGTGTTTTTGGAAATACTTCTTATCTAGAGAAATGAATTACTACTTTTATTGGATTTGCTTTATGGGAATAAATTCAAACTTTTTTTGAAGTCCCGGAATAAAATGAAAGCAATTATACATTTGATTGATTTATATTTTTGTTCTTATGTGGGGATGAAAATGGAATATAAAATGAACAAAAAAAGTAAAGAAGCATTTTATAGGTATTTTTATTATTTATTTCATTATTTGTATGCTGTTTGTGGAGTAGGGCAGCTACCAGCTTTTCCATTCAAACAAAAGTCGAATCAAATGAATCACTCACTAGCTTAATGTAATATTAATATATTATGATTTAATCAAATAATTTAATTCTTAGAATTACGTTTATCATTATATTTCATGTTAGCTCATCTATAAGGTAATTCCATTTTCAGCCACAATTCCATTATTTATCAATTTTCACCTGTCATATCATCAGCTCTATTTTCAATCACAACACCTCTAATGTAGCCTCAAAATTTCAGCCTTATTTTCAGATACAACTTTATTTTCTCATTTCTTCAATTTTTTATTATTCACTAATTTTATATAATTTTTTATATTGAGATATTTGTAAAATGAAAATAAATTACTAATAAATCGAAATTGACTTAATTAAAATTTAAAAAATTACATTTAATAAAATATCGAAAATTACATTAATAAAATACTAAAAATTGCATAAGTTAAATACAAAAAAATACATAATTTAATTCTTAAGTATTATATAATTAAAGATAAATGCAATTCAGTTGTTGGAGCATCTCCAAATCTATTCGATCAGATCATGCTAGAGTAGGGCGTGAACTCATTCGTCGTGAAGAGAAGTTTGTCGATCCACAAATGCTCGAAATTGAGGCGGTGCACCTTGACTTGGGTTGTCGCGAGCCACTCCTGAGCTAGATCTGGTTTCTTTATCCGCCGAATCAGTTGTTTTGGCTCATTTGTCTGCCATTATCATATTGCATAGTATAATACATGCATACATGACGTCGGAGATGCATGATTGATACCACATACGCGCTGGCCTTTCACTATCGCCCAACGTGCGCGGAGTACAACGAAGCCCACTCTACATCCTTTCGTGTCGTCTCATGCCTTTGAGCAAAGCGATACTCTCTTTGGATCTGTCGGACACGAAATCGATATGACAAACACCGGTCACCTTGGGTAGATGTTATCGGCCAAATAGTACCCTATATTCTAGCCACGGCCATTGGGCATGAATTGAATGGTTGGTGCTCTGCCAGCGCATACTTCATTGAAGACCGGTGATCGTTTCAAGAAGATGTCATTGTTCGACTCGGCCACACCAAAAAAAATGCATGCCAAATTTATAAACGTTGGTCAACAATTGATTTGAGAATGATGGTCGGATGTGTGCCCTTGCAGCCGCTCCCTGCAAAGCGGCCCCTTTCCCCGCCCAGCCGCATTGCAACCGGCGGCCACAATCGGCGGCCGCAACGGCGGCCCGCTGCGTATGCCCTTATTAAATTTAAATATAAAATGCACAAATTAGATATGACACCATAAATTGCATATATAAAATTGATTGGACTAATGTAAATGTAGGTACATTCCACATTGGAATTTAAGTCATCCCACATTTTGCTCATACATATTTATATGTTAATCATCACGCATCTTTCATCTTAGTTAAAATTACCAATAAAAATGTTTTTTAATTTTCAAAAAAGAAAATTGAATTTTGATTTTTTTGAAAAATTTGATTTTGAGTGTGGAGTTTTTTCAAATTATTTAATTTTATATAAGAAAATTAAAACTATGTCAATACAAGCCTAACTGCACGGTGTTTGCGTATGAAGCACGTATGATGCTAATTGGTTGTGGCTTGCAGTAGTGGCAACGTGTGGGGCGAGGCGTGTCTTGTGTACGCCCGCGTTTTTACACAAATCATGTGTAATACAATGTGCACAAGTGTTATAGATTGTGCGCACCCGCAGGGGCCGCACACTTTTGTTGATGTTGTTATAAGCGTAACAACAATTTCCCAATCATATTTTCGGTAACACAAAATCGATGTGTCATAACAAGAGCTTACGTAGAGTTGTATAATTGTCACGTCGGTTAAATCAAAGTTGTTTCATCTTGCTCTTAAAAAACATAAAAGATTCACTTCAACTTTGAGACAACGCCGTCGTTTAATTTCTTGAAAAATTAAATGGGATGATCAACCCTCACCCTCAAATCACAGTCAGTCTTTTCTTAAGTCCTAAATCAGCATTTTCAAGCGAAAAAATTCTGAAGGATCTAGAAATAGCGCGAATTTCATCAATTCTGTTGTGTGATCGAAACATTTTGTTACAAAAAATTATCACTTTGATGGAAGAGTATCTAATATTTCCAGAATTTGATATTATCCTTATTTAATAATCTAAGACCATCTCGACACTTGACATATGTGGAACCTTGATTTCATAAAGGGCATAAAGGGGTAGTGGTACTATAGGGAAAGCGACCAAACACATAAATAAGTACTAGAAGTTTAAGCTTTAATTAAGTGTGGAAAGAGAGATTATGGGCACAAGTTAAAGAGGAGCAGCAAACAAGGAGAAAAGATGCCAAAAGCAAGAAAATAATCAAACTCTGGTGGAATTGGGGACCAATTTTAGGTAATGATTGTAAATGAAAGTTCCCTTTATTTTATTTCCTTTTTTGTTTTTTTTAAAAGTTGGTATTTTTATTTATGGATAGGTAGGATAGTAGCTCGTTTAGTGCCTGATTTCTTTCATGCAAAGCTACGCTGTTGTTTACAACTTGTTTTATTTGTGGCATCTAATATCCCATGCTGGAAAAGGATATCGATAGTTCATCATCTTAATTTATATTACCGATAGTTTAAGATATTTTTGATAGAACCAAAATAATTCAAAATTTAATATGATATTTGCTCTTATTACTACAATTACCTTTATTCACACACTAGTATCTCATAAATTAGCATAAATTAGTTAAAAGTGGCTTTCAACTCATAATAAAATCAATAATTAGTGGCACAATCTAACAAATACATCTTCAGAAAAATATTTTTAACTTGAAGCTACATCTAATTTACACAATAGAAGAAGGGCCTACAAAAAAAAAAAAAATAGCAAAAATCTCATAATATCTAAAGGCCATTAGCAACCTCAAAGAAATGAGCCACATTTTCTTCAGGTGTGCCTACTACAATCCCATGTCCAAGATTCAATATATGCTTCCCTTTCCCAGCTTTCCTAACTGTGTCATTTATCCTCTCAGTGATGACCTCTTGCGAACCGAAAAGGACGCCGGGGTCCACGTTACCCTGCACAGCCACGTTAGGGCCAAGGCGTCGCCTTCCTTCAGCCATGTGAACTGTCCAGTCCAAGCTGACGACATCCACGCCCGTCAGGGGCAGGCTCTCGATCAAGCCACCAGAGCCACTCGCGTACAGGATCAGCGGGAGGGTCGGGTGGGTGAGCTTCACCATGTCCACAATCTGCTTCAGGTATGGGAGGCTGAACTCTGCAAAATCAACGGGGCTGAGTTCCGTTGCCCACGAGTCGAAGATCTGAACGGCCTGCGCGCCCTTGTCAGCTTGGTATTGGATGTACTTGGCTGTGGAGGTTGCGAACTTTTGAAGTAGTGCGTGAAGGACCTAACAAGCATTCTAGATGATGAGACGGAAAATGAAAAGATTGGTGCGTTTTATATAGACTGGCTATATGGCATGAGTGATGCACGTAAGAGTTATGAGTTATCGAAATTCCAAAGATTACGCACTTTTATAAAAGAAATAGATATGCATTTATCTAAGATTTTACCTTTGGCTCCGAGAAAGCCAATCACTTCATCTTCGAGAAGTGCTTCGAGGAACCTCCTTCAACAACGTAAGAAGCCAGGGTGAACGGCGCCCCAACGAAACCTAGCACTGCTGCTTCATTGTTCACCTGGCAACGATACAAAGGTGTAGATGAAACAAAGATACGAAGGTATTCTTTCTATGCTGAGGGTAAGGAAATTTGCAGCAGAAAAATGTAAATAATGGCCAAATGGTTGAGTGAGAAACTAGAAATCTGATGAGAGAGAGAAGTCATGACCTAGAGAAGTAACCTACATTGCATATGTTCAGACAATTACAAAACTAAGGAGTGACATTGTAGCAACAGTATATGTGCCGTTACCATCATCAGATTTAAAATACCCCTTTAGATTTGACGGATTATCCTACCCGACCCTATGGCACCCGAACAATGCCAAAAACAACTTCTAACTGATTCATGCCGAATGCATATGCAGTGTATACAAGAGTCTTTCATAAAAACCAATATCTTTTGATTTACAACGTGCTAGACAATATGAACAATAAATCAAGTTTGGACATAGCTAGACCTCCTTGCGCAAGATTGTCAAAGCTTCTCCAACATGCGGGACTGACTCGTCAGGAGTGAATTCGATCACTTTCTCAACATCAGCAGCGGTGCGTATTGGATTGAATATGATAGGACCCGTGCCTTTCACTATGTCAAATGGTATATTCATACCGGTCAAAGGTGTAAGAATATCAGAGAATAAGATCACCTGTAATACATAAAAAGGATTACACGAACTAATTAGACAAGATAGTTATTTCAGTGTTTAAAACGAGATAATTAAAGAGAGGAGATTTGTCTCAAAACACAAAATCAATGATTAGTAATAGTGACGGTTTAACATTAGTTTCTCGAGTAAGGCATATCACCCCGTCAGGTTTGAAAACTTTCCATGGCTGAAGAGAGATTTCCACCACAAGATCCACGTTTTCTGATCTTTCACGGAAAGAAGGATGCTTCTCACAGAGGAGTTGTTAACTCTATCAAAACCAATCAAATATTTGCAATTTCAGTATAACATATAAAGACTACTCAAAACAATAAAATAATCAAAATGAAGAAGGAAAATCGCCTGCGTTCAAAACAATCAATTAGGTTGAATCATGCAAGACATGATGGATGCTTCAGTACAGTTTATCTAGTATGCAGAAGTAATCGACACATCTTTGGACAAACCAATTTTGTCATAGATATAAACTAGTACTAATATTTTCAACAATATGTTAGCAAAAGGCGTTAGCTCTTTAACATTTATAGGAATCTAATCGGCAATTCACTTTAGATATCCAATGCCAGAGACTACAACACTAGATATGCAGGTATACTCACATAAAAAAAGTCCAAATCAGAGAAGGGGAAGCGTATTCACATGTTTGCTACAATGCGCCATTCTGTTTTAGAACCTACACAGTTCCTATTTTCACATAACTCTGATCAAACCACAACAGCAGTCAAAAAATTTCCTTCAAAGTCCAAAACTAGATGTTCCCTAGGCACTAGTCAAATAGAGTCACAATTCGCAGCGAAAGCAACAGCCGGATTCTTAAGAAAGGCAGAAGCAACAACAAGAGTTCAATCTGTCATATAAACCTGCCTTCATTTACCTCCCTGCTTGTCTCATAAGCCAAACAGGTGGCCTCTCGACTTCCTTTCCCCGTGCAGCGTTAAGCAACAAAGGCTCGGTGGCATTCACAGCTTTCGGCTCTGCAATAGCCCCTACGCACACAGCACACAATCCCGGAAAACGGTAAGAATTTAACTATTCTGTAAAGCATCCAACACTAATAAGCACGGGAGCTCATGATCAAGAACACAATGCAAGGAATTACCTTTAAATGATCAACTCAAAAATGGGAATAAAATGCTGGATAAGACAAAATAAAAAACAATCTTTTCTACAATTCAATAAGAATGATGCCCAACAGTCCAAGAAATTGCAGTGTAATAGAAACAACAGAATTATCCTTCAAAATGCAAGAGATAAAAAAAAAGAGTAAGGAGCCCATCATCAAGATGAATTTTTTATTAAACTAGGCATGACTACAACATTAACTACTTCGATCAAGTTCATCAAATTTCCCACATTACGAAAAGGAAAAAGAAAATAAAGTAAACAGTGTTCTTGCAAGAAACAGCTCAAAAATCGATGAAACTGAGCTGCTATAAATGCAAGCCATCTTGTTGTGGAAGATCCCTCCCAAAAACGGAAATGGGAAAAATTATCTGTGAGTTAGTCTCTGAAAAAGAAAGAAAAAAAAAGGGTTCTAACGGGGACATGAATTGGATTGCAGATAGAAGAAAAGAGAAGGAGACGATCTGGAAATCTAATCGCGTTTCAATCAACGACGTGCAGTAAGTCATCTCCTTCATGCCGTTTTTTTTTCTCTCATTTTTTGGACTTTGTATTTTTCAATTTTCACTGTTAACTTGTCTAAGTTTGCTCCTTTTCAGAGCAGCACTCTGGTGCGCGGAGCCTCACCATGTGCGCGGATCCTTCGCCCGAATTCGGATCAGATCCGACCCGGGTTCGACCCAACATATAAAAAAAAAAATCAATGTTGGCGAATTTCCGTCTTCACGCAAAACCTCTCCATCTCTCTCTTCCAGCATTCTCTTCTATCTGTAAACTTATCTACCAACTCAATACAATACATACACATAGCCAAATTTGAAGGACTGGATTGAGAGGAATATGAGATTGCTTGGGGATAGGGTGTTGCAGATTTGGGGATCTTTCCTGTTAAAGGTAATTTTCAAAAATCCCCTGTAATTTCCTATAATTTATCAGACATAACATCTATAGATCTAGTTTCCGCACCTATTTCTGCATAAAAGAGTGTGGCAATTTGTTTTTCAATTTTCTGTCGTTCCTCACTTTTTGAGAGAATTTAAAGTAATTGACAAGAAATTGAAACGAATTGTGAACTTAAATAGGTACTTTCAGTGGAAAGGACTCTGTGGATACAGGCTTGACAAGGATTTCGCTCTAATTCTACACAAGCAGCAACCAGATGTGTAAACTTATCTACCCACTTAACACTGTACACTCACAGCCAAATTTAGGGTGGAATTTTTTTTTGCAATTCTCACAATAATTGCTCCAAATTCATGTTGGAAGATAATCACACCATGGATCATCTCAATTTTGATGTGGGTTCACAACATTGGTCTGATTTATTTATGTTAATTGGAGATTTACAAATGATTGATTGATAAATTGGTCTGTGCAGAAATTGGTTATGTTAGAAGCATCGTTGCTTGAAATGGTGGAGTTTCACGATCGTATGGGTTCGAATCAAATGGTTCAAGGTACAACCACATGTTTCTTGTTGATTTTTCTACATAATAATCAATTTGGTTCACATTGCTTGATTTGATGAAACATGCACTTCTTTGCTCTTATTGTCTTAGCTAGTTTGATTTAGAATATTTGATTTTATTTTATATAAACTGCGACTTGAACTTGTTGTGAAATCTTACTGAGACTTATTGACTGGGAATTGTTATTTTATAGTTGTTTGGAATGTTGAATTTGAATTTAGTAATGTTGCGACTTTTTCCTTTTTTCTCTTTGAAATGAATTGACTGCTAGAGAGCATAATTGTGATGGAGCATATATTGGCCGCTAGAGAGCATATTCACTGAATGGAAAGTGCAGCCAGATAAATATCAGGCAGCCCATATAAAAATATTCTTTGGCTTCAAGGATGCTTTAATCTCCTAACTACTGATTGCAAGATCAAATGCCTTCTTTTTTTGTGGGATAATGTTGTAAATGTTGTTGCCCATGTGATCTTCAGCGATGGCACTGCAGGTTGAATGGCTAGCAAGGATATCCTGACAGCTTTTATTTCAGCCTCTTTCTTTGTGCCTGTTTAAGCTCCAGTATACTTCATGCTCCTAATTTCAACGACACATGAATACATTGGCACTCTGCGTTCTTTCCGTTGCTTACAGCACTCATACAAATGAATAGCATAGTTCATCATTTGATCATATTCTTTCAACAAGTTCATGCAGAAGCTAGTCTCATGCTGAAATAAAATCAAAAGTAAAGTCAAGCAGGTCCCTATAAAAGCATAAAAGAGTTGGACAACAAATCATCTATTTTATACAAACATGACTATAGATTTCCACAACGAAACATAAATCTTAAAGCTTAAAGTTGCTATTCTCTGTTATAAACTATATTTATCTTTTCATTATAACACCTACTTGAAGTATGTTATTTTATATGTGTGTACATGGATTTATTTTTCATATTAGTGCAAGTGATGATTTCTTACAATTTTTTAGGCAGAATCTAAGTCAGAATTGGCATGATCTAACAATGAACTAGTTATTAGTATGTGTATGCTATTCCTGCCTTTGCTTTCTCTTCATTTTTAGTTGGTATATGGTTGTATGTCTACTATTTTTTCTACATTCATATCCTTACGACCTTAATCCATCTCGTGCTACATTTTGACAGATCATGATATTGATGAGGAGTAAGATCAATCTAACATTGATGAGCAACAACATACCACAATTATTATCGAGGATAATAACGAGTGTCTTGCAGAAAAAAGAAGAAAGTTTTATATCTCATGAAGGTAATATCTTAAACTATGGGTGAGCATTCGGTTTTCGGTTCGGTTTTTTGCCCAAACCGAACCGAACCGAAAAACCAAATTCTTTTAAAAATTAAAACCGAACCGAACCGAATTACCCGAAAAACCGAACCCGAAAAACCAAAAACCGAATTATAAAAACCGAATCGAACCGAAAAACCGAAATTACATAAAAATATCCGAAAAACCGAAAAACCGAAAAACCGAAAATCTGAAAATTATATTTTATATAACTAACACAAAAAAATATAAATATCAATCAACCTATCCAAACAATTACAATTTTTATAAAATCTGAATACCATAGCATCCATTAATATTAACCAATACAAATACTACATCATTCAATAACAATA
>JAYDZE010572380.1:0-11768 GCA_034509125.1 Monilaria moniliformis
ATCATAAATTTATGATACTCTCTTAATTGGTGTCATTAAAATCACATATCGCAATTTATTTGAGTTATCTATTCTTCGAACAAACAAAGTTTTCAAAAAAGGAGTTGAATGGATCCGTCTAATCCGCACGATTAAATACAATATATTCCATACAATATACCAAATGCATCACAATATCGACTCACAAGTATCACTTTTACAGCAACATAAAAGTCATTTCCTGATTATTCAGATGGTGAAGAATAAAATAAAAAATTAAAAATATATTCAAGTAGTGAAGACTTATTATAGTATTGGTAACAGTGCGTTTTGCAGTTCAATTTTTTTTTTTTTGAAGTTAAAAACATATCGCACATATATGCTTATACAGGGTTGTCTATTCGTCATGGGAAGTAGATCCAATATAATTTTATTTGTATATTCTTGCTGTTGGCGCCGTGTTTATGTGATGTGTAGTTACAGGATAAAGGACTTCTTTTACGGATATTTTAATACGATCCGAAATTGATTCTAATGTAAAAGGAATTAGTTGATACTAATACTATGATATATTTCTATACCCACTGGCCGTCATGTTTAAGTTAATCGTAAGTTCTACAAAATAATTCCTTATTTTGAAATGGAATTGGTGATAGGACAACTGGACAAGGTAGGAGAAAAATTAATTCATTTAAAATCATGAATTAATTAGAAATATTCTGTAATTCTTCTTCATTTTCTGAGAATTTTTGTAACTTATTCACATCACTTTTATTCAGATATAAACATATAACGGGGCATTGACTAACACGTATTAATGGGATATATTGCTAATTTTTGCGTGAGAGAGATTTGTTTTTTGAGGGGTTTGTTTAACTTATTTACAGGACTATGTTTGTAATTATTTTGGAAAAAGTTCAAATACATTAAAAATCAAACGCAATCTTAAGCTTTAATTTAGTTTAAATATGATATTTTTGTCTAAAAATCATTCAATTAACCTGGTCCACTAACGGGAAATTGTGACGGACGTTTGAAAAATACAATTTCTTTTGCACTTCGCTTGCGGTGGCCGCACAGGAGTACACTCTGGCAACTACGCCTTGTAAATTCTCAATTCCACCCCGTTACCGCCAACGAAGAACTTTGAAACGGATTGATTCAGCTAATTCTCCGCCCTAATCATTGACCACGTCCTCTGTATTGTCAAAGAACCCTGCCGCTGCAAATTGCCTAGTGGCATACTTCCATCTCCTCCGCCTAAGCAAGACACCACTACCATCTTGTTGCACAGTATCTCCGAAGTTGTTGAAATTCATGTAGGACCCCATCGTTCCAAGTATGTAAGCAGTGGAGCCGACAACTGTGATCAAATTTAGCATAAATTTATCAAATTTATGCAAGTAGTGGAGCGAGCAGCTGTGATTACCGTTGCCGATGCTATCGATAATTAGAGCGAAACATTGGTTGGATCTAACGGTGTCAGATGTCTCCGGCGGCGGTAGCAGGGAAGAATTGGAATTTATAAGGCGCAATTTCCGGCGAATACTCTGATGCAGCCGCCTTAAACGAAGAAGAGCAAGTTAAAGAAAAAAATAAATTATAAACGTCCGTCACAATTTCTGTTAGTGGGCCGAGTTACAAAAAGGTTGTCTTTGATATAAATTGAAATTAAAAGTTGTATTTGATTTGGTTGTATACATTAGAAGGGTATTTGAACATTTACTCTAAATTTTTATGTGGAATATATATTTTCTACATTTCAAAAAGAAATCTAAAGAATATGTATATCATGCACAAATTGACGCTGAAGATGCAGTGATAATTTTTGTTGGTTGTCCTTGTCCTATATATACATTTTAATTGCTCTATCGATTCAATACATACCACGTAAACTCATCTAATAAAATTTAAAGACTTTCAATAGTTAGAAAATCATAAAATTGGAATAAATGACTAAAAAGAACAAAAGTGAAATGAATAAAGAGAACACAAGAAAAGAAAATAAATTGATATGTCCTCATTTTAATGGAAAGAAAAAAATGGTACTAAATAGTAAGAACTATCCATAAGCGTGCAAAGAGTTTAGAGTTTGTCACCATTTTCGTGACCAAGTCAGGGGTAAAACTAATAATGAAAAATATTATTATGATATTGCAATAACTTATAGACAAAAAAAATGGAAAATTTATTTATTTTCGATAAAATTGACTATTTCTTTGTGCATAAAAATGTTGAGAAATGATTTATTTCGATTGACCGCAAATTCGTTCCAAGATGGGGGGTGAATGGTGATACAAATATGAAGATATAGTGTGAAAAGTAATTTTAGAATAATTTTAATTTCTTTGAACAAAATAACAAGAAGGACCAACGAAATCTGATAGTGTGAATGACTTCAATTCAAACAAAATCTTTAGGATTAACTGGAGAAAATCTTTTGCCATGCATTTTATATTGCAAAAACCAAAACATTATCTCTAATTATTGATGCTGATGAGAATGCAGAATGCCAAAATGACAATTTTTGGTGAATTATATAGGGGTGGGTTCGGATATTTGCCTAATTCGAACTGATTCGAAAATTCGAAATTTTTAGAAAATTGAACCAGAACCGCCGATTCCCGAGGGTGATATAAGTTAGGGGAAAGGGTGCAGGCCTATTTCTGAATTTGGCAGCAAAAATCGCCGGTTCTGCTGCAAAAACTGCCGAATTCAAAAAAAAAATTGGACCTCGGTGTCAAGAGCGATGGTGAAGAATTTTTCGAGACCGAACGATCTAGGCCCGAGGGATGAAGGTAAGTCAAGGTAAGAGAACTACGTGGGCTTTAATTTCTCAATAAGGATACGTAGACAACTCAATTCAAATTGTTAAAGTCTAACTTTAAGGATTTAAATTGAGTTCAAGTCTATTTCCTTATTATTTTTCTACATTTATTATAAATCACTAAATTTGTAATTTGCAATTCTAAAGTGTACTTTTTGTATTTTATTACTCAAAGTATTAAATTTTGTAATTTGTTGTATTTTGTAATGTACACATTCGAATTATTGATGTATTTGTAATTTTCAAATGTTATTTCTTTGCCTTACTCATTACTCATTATTGTAATTTGTTGTAATATCTCTTATTTTTTATTATTGATCTACTCATGTTCGTCTTTGGTTTCAAATTTGAATGATTTTGAATAAATAAATAAATAAAAACCACCGAACCGGAACCAGCACCGCCCAAAACAGGATAGAAACCGCTGATTTTGGACCAAAATGAGGACCGGCAATTCTGGAATTGTGTGAACCCCTAATGTAACACCCCTTACTCGATTATTGAATAACTGAATAAGTGGTGTCACGATCAGATATAATATTGCTAATTAGAGCTATTTTTACATTTATTTTTAATCATAAAATTGTCAATGAAATTCGAACATATAATTCCTGTTTAAGCAAACAGCCTCATCAAAAACCATATATACAAGTGCAAAAATTTGCACAGCAGTTCAGCAAGGTGTCCATGCATTATAAAAATCCTGACATGTCACGTATACTATTATGTCCAAAATTTATCTAAAAGAATCAGTGACTTGACAGGATCGCAGCAGCTGGAATGACGAGAAACCTAATCTGCAAAAGTAGCGTGAAGGAGGAGGGTGAGCTTACTAACTCAATAGTATATTAAACATTATAACTAAATTTCTGGAATTAAAAAAATGCTATGCAACCTTCTATAATATACAATTCCATAATTCTTTCTTAACTTACTGTAAAGTAATTCTTACCTCATATCATATAAATGTTCATATCAGATGTCAATCTACGTAAGAACATCATAAAATATATCAGAAGCTGAATAACTAGTAATAACATATAATTTCCAAATTCTTAGGAGATATTCAATTTATACCAGAGAATACACAGTAGCACATTAATTAATGCACAAATCCTCACGTATAGCCCTAAAACGTGTTTAGTGACTGACACGGGTACACGAACCAAATCAAATACAGATACGGTCGCGGCTATTGCCAATGTGAAGACACCGCATAGAACACCCAGTTAGAGCGTAGATCACCCAATAAGGGCGTAGATCACTCAATAAGAGCGCAAACCAATCAAATTTGATCACCAATCCACTAGAATTGTTTAGGTCCATTCACTATTTATTTATCTAGTCCATTTTCATAATTAGCTTTTCTTTTCTTTCTAATTTTTCTAACATAGGACATACCACCCACTTCTCCATTTACAGAAGACTTCGACTTCTTCATTTTCCCAACATATGCATTTTCGACCAATTCTTCCACCCATACTATAATCTCAAAATTAATAGTTCCAACCCATCAATGTATTTGTTCTTCCTCTTCATATCTTCTATTACCGAAACTTCAACAAATTATCCAGCAAGAAATTACCACTTCCAACTTCTAACAGCATCGGCTGTTTCACTGCTACCATATAATATCTCGATTTCAATTCTTCTTTACAACTTAACTATTCTCAATATACAAGGATAACTAAAATCAAGCAATTCAACCCAAAATTCTAAATTTCAGTTTCAAGGGCTCTCAACTTTTCCCAACCAAATTCTCAATTTAATTTATTTCTTCCTCAATTTCTGCATATTAAGGGCATCATTATCCCAGCCACAAGAAATCCAGCCACAACTCAATTTTCAGCTCTCACGTCAGTATTTTACTTTTCTGCCACAACACTTTTATCCCAGTCTCATACAATTCAGCTCCAAATTAGTCACAACTTATATTTTTCTCATTTCATCAATTTTTATTATTTTTTAATTTTATATATTTATTTAAATTGAGTTATTTGTAAAATCAAATTAAATAATTACAAATTCAAAAACTAGACAATGAAATTAAGAAAATTACTTAATATAAATTCCTAAATTATATTAATTAAATACCAAAAATGATGGTAGCTTTGTAGGTTCAAACCTTATTTATTCATAGGTTGAGTGGGAGTCGAACCAAGATCTTTAAAAAAGAAAAAGAAAAAAAATACACCAAGATTTAAAAAAGAAAAAGAAAAAAAATTACATTGTTGGGAGTGGGAATCGAACCCACGTCCCAAGGATATGGAATGAAGGTTGTTACCACTAGGCTATTTATCATTGTTGTGTATAAAATGAATATGGAATAATTTATAAAAGTGTATTTTCTAAAATTAAAAAAAATTTGCAAATCACCAGTTTCCGGCTGGATTTTGTCGTTGTTAGTGCAGCCGCGCGCCGGCGGCCGCAGCCCTGCTTTCAGCCGCGGGCACGGCGAGATAGATTTATGCGTGTGTGACTAGCCGAAGAGAGAGATAAGAATTGTCTTCATCCCATTTTCCTCTTTTCTTTATCACTTAAGGCATCCAAGTGAGGGGTCTACACTTTGGCACATGTTCTTTTTTTTTTCTTATGAAAGAGCCGAGAGTTTTGGGAGAAAAAAAGAGAAAAGATATAGAGAGAGAGAGACTTGGTGGAGAGAGATGGACTATATTTGGCAAATTTCTTGATTTAGGAGATTATTTATTAATGATTTCCAAAATGGGAACCTTGTTTTTTTACATTACAGGAATGGGTAAGACGCATGCTTGAAATGCGTCTAGGTGAAGACGCATGCTTGAAATGCTTCTAGGTAAAGACATATTAAAACAATGTGTCTTGGTGAAGACGCATTAGGTGAATGCGTCTTCCATCGTGGTAGACGCATTCCCCAAATGCGTTTTACTAATGCGTCTTAAGTACCCTCACACACATTTCGTGCGTATTCTTCACCATTTGCTTCCGAAAGTTAGACACAAGGAGATTGAATTATCCAATTTCTTCAGTTTGGTGTCTAATTGACCAAGGTATGATTTCTATGCTTTGTATAGTACTTTTATATGTGTTTTTACAAGTTATTTATATTGAGATAATTGTTATATCTTGATTATTTTGTATTTGTTTGAGTTAGTTAATTTTTTATGAAACTAGGATTTTGATCATTATAGATTTGTTGCAGGAATTATGTTATTATTCGTAAACTTATATTATGATCCACCATGCATGTTCAAAAGAATATATTATATTGAATGAGAGTGTTTCATATGATGGGTTGGTTTTTATGATTTGTGAAAAGATTGGTATAGAGATGAATCAGCACACAATTGAAGTAATATGGAGACATGTTGTAGTTCTGGGATATGGATTTACATATATAGGCACGCCATTGGATGAAGGATGCATTCAATATATGTTCAGTGAGGCTATACAGTCAGGTCAAATTGAACTGTTTATTGATTATGCAATGGTTAAACAACAACAATTCCATCCAACAGTAACTTATGAAGCTGGGACGTCTAGAAGGGATGAACATCCAAGTTGTCCATATGATCATATGGTTGACACGAAGGTAGAGGATTTTGGGATGAGGAATCAATTAGATGTTGGAGGGATAAACTTGAGCTATAATTTTGGTAAAGATAACACATTCTTTCCAGAGGATCATGATGATAATAGTGACAGTACATATTTGGGAGGCTCGGATCTGCATTCTCCTTGGTGGGCAAAATATTCGGACAGATCAGAAGACTTGAGTTCAGAATCAGAGAAATATTCTTGTGATGATGAAGTATTTGGTGTATCGAAACCGTATGTTCCAACAGTACGTGGAGAACAACCGGTGCAACAATATGTGCATACGGGGTCAGATTATTTTCGATATGTACCTAGTGAAGTTGGAGGTTATAATGCATCTAATTATGGTGGTAATGCAAACAACATATGGTATCGGGATGAGAGCAACCCAACACATATTGGTCTAGGAATAAAATTTGACAGTAAGCTGCATTTGAGGACTGTTGTTACCTTGTTGCGTTTGGAAGCTGTGCAATAGTACAAGGTTGAGAAAAGCAAAGGGAAAAAATGGCATGCAGTCTGCAAATATCCATATAGGTTGCAAGGTCATGCTAGTCAGACTGGTCTGAAATGTAGTTGGGTAATCAAAGCAACACTAAGAAAGCACGACGGAAGATGGGAAATTAGAACGTGGGTTAATGGGCACACTTGTCTTGGTCATCGCAATACAAGAGGACATGCCAACCTTTCATCATCAATGATTGCTTTGTGTGTTAGGCACCAAATAGAAAATGATGTTGATTACAAGCCGTCAGCTATCAAGCAACATGTGGAGGACAAATACCACATGCAATGTAGCTACAAGAAAGCATGGTATGCACGGTGTATTGAGCTCGTATTTGGTGGATAGGAACAGTCTTTTAGAGAATTTCCCATTTACATGGTTGAACTGCAGAAAAGGAATCATGGTACAATTGTTGAGTAGTTGCATGATGAAAGATTGAGCCGCGGGGATAACAAGGTTTTTAGGAATGTATTTTGGGCATTTGGGCCAGTTGTACTTGCATTTCGATCATGCAAACTAGTTTTAACTACTGATGGCACCCACTTTAGAGGAAGGCTTAAAGGCAAAATATTAATTGCGGTAGGGTTCAATGCTAATAAGAAGTGTTTGCTTGTTGCATATGCTATTGTAGACGAAGAAACAAATCAATGTTGGAATTAGTTTATGTGCCTAATTCGAGTTTATGTAGCAACTGATGATAGACAGTTTTGCATAATATTTGACAAGCACCACAGAATCATAAATGCCATGAATTCCGACTTATGGCAGCAACCACTACAAGCCCATCACATATATTATTTGGTGCATGTAAAAAGAAACATATTGCAAACGTTCAAGGGCATACGAGTGAAAATTTTGGTCTGGGCAATGGGCATTGCAACACAGAAGCGCAAGTTTACTAAACGAATATGTGCACTTGAAAATGTTAGCCACGGGGCTGTGGGGTACCTCCAAGAGTTAGACAAAGCAAAGTGGTCTCTGGCATTCGACAAATGTCGTAGATAGGGAGAGGCGACTACTAACATGGTGGAGTGTTACAACAATGTGTTTATGGGAACAAGGGAACTACCAATCAGAGATTGCATTGATATGACGTTGTGGAAAATAATAGAATGGTTCGTCAGCAGAACCACAGAAGCGCAATATTAGCAAAGTGACTTGACTCCTTAGGCACAAAAAAAATGAATGAGAGTGATGCGAGAAGACAAAGACATCATGTTAGGCGATGTGACATATAACGAGGAATTTACGAGGTCCGAACTCTTCAACGGGCTACTGTAAAAGGTAGAAATACTCACACGGTGGAGTACATGAAAGGAAAGTGCAGTTGTGGAAAGTGGCAGATGTGGAGAATACCTTGTTCACACGTGGCGGCAGTAGTGAGACATCGAGGTGATGATATTTTTGATCTCGTTAATCGTGTGTATCACAAAGATGTTTGGGTTGAACAATATTCTGGGTTCTTCAATTCAATTAGACATCCAGATTATTGGGATAAGAGTTAATGGACCTTAGAATGTTCCCTCGAGCGGCTACTGCCTCGATCCCATGGTCGGTGTGGATATGAGGATATAGGAACTCAGGTCGTAGATTTAGAATTCGTTCTCAGACCCAAAGATGTAGAAGCACTAGGGGGCCACCAATATCCTTCAAGTGGTAACAGGCTGCTTCGCATAGATTATGATATAGCGCGGCCAGTGTTACGCTGCCCCAGCCATACTGCGAAGCTAGATCGACATCTTCTAATAATGTCATATATATCAATGACACCTTGCAACCTGTGTCGTTGGGGAATATCAACCCACCCAATAAAACGAGCACATACATACGTGCCTGTTAGAAGTAAACCTTGTCATTGAGGTCATCTGATAGAGGCTCACTCATCCTAGTAGTCAGTGCAACTACAGAAAGACCAGCCTTCTTCATTTCAGTCTCGCGAGGGGTAAAGCCCAATAAGCGATGACACTCTTGCATCCATACTTCTGTCTTCAAACTCAGATCCACCCCAGTCACAGCAAAGCCATCAACTTTGCGACCCCACAGTACTTGTACATCTTCTAAGGTCACTGTCACCTCACTAGTAAGAAGATGGAATGAATGGGTCTCTGTTCTCCACCGCTCAACCAAAGCGGTGATAAGTGATGATCGACGTCTTTTGACTTCTGGGAAGCCAAAAGACCGCAGAATCCAAACTCATCTATAAACTCCACAATCCGCTGATGAATGAGTTTACAATCTCATAGTCTGCTCTCATATCTACAGACTTGCAAAGCCTTCCGCTCTTGGCCGGCCCCAAATCCTTCGAGAAACGTGATCTCACTGTAAAAATAGCACCAAAAGATCATCTGAGCCGCAGAACAATTGACCACTTGCTTCTGAAGAACTAGCCATTATACAGTTCCTAATAAATACAATTACCACACACGATGTCAAAAATTCGAACATCCAAAATTCCCAACAATAATAGCCAAAATTCTCAAAATTGCTCAACCATAGTAAAAATATCAATCCAATTTTTTTTTAAAAAAAGATTCTCAACAACAATAGCCAATTTTCCAACAACAATAACAATTTTCCAAAAACAATAGCCAATTTACCAACAACAATACACAATTTTCCGACAGCAATAGGCAATTTTCTTAACAACAATAGGCAATTCTCCAACATTAAAATATTTTTAAATCTACAAAACCACAATTGTACATTCTAAACTAACATACACTATAATATACTCCCTCCATCCCGGTAAAGATGTCACACTTGTGGATGATACGGGATTTTAGGAGCTTTTGTGGCTCTAATACCAAAACATGTAAACCCCTTACTCGATTACTGAATAACCGAATAAGTGGCATTACGATCGGATATATTATTGCTAATCATGGCAATTTTTATTTTTATTTTTAATCGGAAAATTGTCAATGAAATTCGAACATATAATTCCTATTTAAACAAACATCCTGATCAAAAACCATATATACAAGTGCAAAAATTTGCACAACAATTCCACAATGTTTATGTGTATGTACTACAAAAATCCTGACATGTCTACATACTATTATGTCCAAAATTTACCCATAAAGAATAAGTGACTTGATAGGATCGCAGCTGCTGGAATGACGAGCAACCTAATCTGCAAAAGTAGCCTGAATGGGAGGTGAGCTCACTAGCTCAATAGTATATTAAACGTTAGAACTAAATTTTTGAAATTAAATAAATGTTATGCAACCTATTCTATAAAATACAATTCTATAATTCATTCTAAACAAGTAGTAAAGTAATTATTACCTCATATTATATAAATATTCATATTAGCAGCCAATCCACATCAGAGCATCATAAATATATCTGAAGAATAACCAATAATAATATATAATTTTTTGATTCTTAGGAGATATTCAATTTATAACAGAGAATACATAGTAGCGCATTTATTAATGCAAAATCATCATGTATAGCCCAAAAATGTGTTCAGTGACCGACACAGGTACACAAACCAAATCAAATACAAATATTGTCGCGGCTATTGCCCTATGTGAGGACACTGCACAAAACACCCAGTAAGGGCGTAGATCACCCAATAAAGGCGCAAATCATCCAATAAGGGCACAAATCAATTGAATCAGATCACTCACGAAGGTCGCATACGAGATATCAGATGTTTCTCGCTTCAATTATCCAGGAGACGAACGATCAACAGATAATGCAGTATTGATGTCCTATGGCGATGCCAACTATACCAAATGAACACACTCAATCACGGAGCATAAACACAGATGTCATGTTTTTCATATTTTAACAGATGATTTGTCATAATTCCACAATCATACACAATTACTAAATTTACATTGAACACATAATATTCAAACTTCAGTCACAATATAACACATGATCACATCATAAATCATACTATTAACAATCTCTATTTTATATACAATCACATAAATTTAGTTCAAAAAATAAAGGCCTGACATAGAATATACTACCTTATAAATCAAGACTTCTTAGTCGAGTGCACATCTTCCTCTAGTACTTTGTCATTTTCCTGGCTGTTACTCGGGGTACGATCACCTTAAATAATATTTTATATAAATCAATAACATTATATATTTATATAAACAACATTTAACTTTTACATTTGTATTTCGTTCTATTTTCAAAATTTCAATTTCTATCAAAAAATTTATTTTATTTAAACATCTTCTTTTATTTTCATACTTTTCTACTCAAATTATATTTTTACGTCATTTAGTTCTTTTCAAACCACCCTCATTTGTTTCAGTAATTATTTATTCTTTCAACTACATATTAGTTAGTTATTTTAAAAAATTATTTCCTTATTATTAGAAGATAAATTTTAATCTTTCATTTCAGTTCTTTTAGTTTGGGCTTAACTATTAGTCCTTTTTAATTTATTGATTTTAGGCCAACATACAATACTAACCACTTGTTAATAAGTTTGTGTTTCTTTTCCACTAGAATTGTTTAGGTCCATTCACTATTTATTTTTCTAGCCTATTTTCTTAATTAGCTTTTCTTTTCTGTCTAATTTTTCTAACACAAGCTATACCTATGGGTGAGCATTCGGATTTCGATTCGAATTTTTGCCTAATCCGCACCGATCCGAAGATTCGAAATTTTCTGAAAACTAAATGCAAACCGAACCGAATTATCTGAAAATCCGAATCCGAAAATTTGAAATTTGAACTTTAAAATTCGATCCGGACCGAAAATCCGAAATTGCAATCCGAAAATCTGAAAATCTAAAAACTATAAATTAATTTTTCAAAATAAATGCCAATTAAGTTGGTAGTATTGCAAATATCATGTTTCAATATTCATATAATAAGAGTGTAAAATTAAGGATCTTAGTTAGAATATATA
>JAYDZE010572391.1:0-11767 GCA_034509125.1 Monilaria moniliformis
TATTTGTAAACTCTTAGCAATAATACAAAAGATATACGCTTTGAGCCGTGGACGTAGATCAATTACGATCGAACCACGTAAAAATTCTTGTGTGCATACTCTTAAGTTCCTGACCCATATCCGAATCAAACAAACCCGAGAAAATAAGATCGATCACTATGAATAGAAATATTTAAATGAAGAAAAGGATTGTGAAGTATATGGGCTTAATATAGGCTCAATAACAATACAAAGCTAGGCCCATTTAACACTTAATTCTATTTTGTTTCTGCCAATATTGGTAATTCAGATTCAGAAACCATCATTGAACGCGTTTGTGAAGAAAAGTCGAGAGGGAGAGATGGGGGCAGGCCAGGCGATGAAGAGAATCCCACGCATCAAATTTCCTCAACGCTATCCAAAATCCTCTGGTATGATATCTCTTTTCTGCGGGATTTTGATTTTTCTTATTCTTTTTGGATTTGAATTTGTTGCATTTGTTTTCCTGCTCACGGCAAACGTCGGAAGGAACAAACCACTAGTCGTAATAGCCATGATTCGGGATGAAAATTGAAGGTTTTCAATGTACACTAGCAGATTGTTTGACGTGATTTCACTCTTTTGCCTCACTTTCTGAAAGAAAGTTGGATGTGAATTCTGTTTGTCTTAAGAAATGAGGGTATAGTGGTGCAAATCTACGTGAATGGTTAAAATTGATGGATTATTTGTAATATTTTTGTATATTCCCTGTTGACCGTTGAAATGAATCGGTTTCATGGCTTGGTTGCTTTCAATGTTTTCATGTTTGTAAGTAATATTTCCTGAAGAGTTTAGGGTGCACCAAATTAGATTTCTAGAAATTGCGTTCCTTTCTGAAATCGTAATGAGGAAAGTGTGGGTAATAAATCATTACATATATGATTCTCATCAGTAAATCTGAAAGGTGGTCTATTTGATGTTAAAAAAAGATTAGTGTGATGTTCTATGTATTTTCTGAACGAAATCAGCTTGAGTTTCATTCGCATTTTCTCACAAAAATATTGGCAGGAGCTGATATTTTCTGAGAAGTGTGAAAAGCATAGATATCAGTTAGATTACCTCAGATATTTAATTTGCTTATTTGGTTGTTGGGTTTCCAATTTTGTATAGACTGGTAGCACATAAGTTGTAATATCTTATTTTGAATGTATATCTCCACAAAGGATAAGTAGTGTTTATACGTTAGTATATTGATGACCAAACAACTGTCTATTTGAATATGATATTTTCCTTATGAGTAGAAGCTGTATTGGATTTCTGATTACTAAATTCATACCTGTAAGTTGTAAGAATATGTCTGAGATTTATTCTGCAACATTTAATTTTCAAGCTTTACCCCCAATGAGCATCCTAAAAATTAAACACAAGTACTGGAATATCTCAGGTTCCATTACTAATGTATGGTTAGTAGGTCCCTGACTCCCTAATGAGGTTGGATTCGTTGGAATTAGGAACTATTAAAGTAATGGAGATGCTGAGAATTTTTAACTTTTAAATCCCAATTTTGTTTTGATGTTTGTCTTTTGCAATCCCTCCAATGTTCTATATTAGATTGTGTGGAGTTTCCTTGCTTTTGTCTGTTACCCATGCATTACCATGTGCCTTGAAGAAGATCTATATTTTCTACATTGTTTATGCAGTACCTAAATGGTAAAGTCATTCCTGTACAGGTACAACTAACCAGGTCGATGACATGTCTGTAAATGATCTCAAGAATGATGATCTTGTTAGGAAATTCTTCTCAAGGGCTCCATCCGCGACCTCGGGAGGGAAGGCTTCTGATCAGCCTAAAAGAACTCCTGTTTCTCAAGACGAGATTGACTCTATCATGGTATGTTGGACCACTGAATTTTTATAGCATATCTGGAGATATATTCCCTGATATTCTTTGAGAGGCTCATATGCATTAAGTTTCTTGGATTTCTGAAGTAAATAAATAGTTTATCTGCTGAAGGATATTTTACTGTTTTCTTTTGCATATTTCAGAATTGACATTTGTTCTGTTTTGGCAGTTGGGTGGCTGTTTCTGACTTGGCACGAGAGGCATCTCGTTGGAGGAATACATTCAAACTAGTAAAAATTATTTATATTGAGGCCTTTGTGTTGCAAGAAACTCTTGTCTGAGTGGACAACAAAATGGAGTGTATATGTTAAGTTTCTGTTTGACCACTTTCATAGATGCACTTAATCACCTCCTGATTGTCGAATTCACACTTTAAACTTTGATATTTGAATTGTAATATGCTCAAAACTAAAATTATTAACTTCTTATTACTTGAACTTGTTCCAATAATGACCTATTTATGTGCATATATATGCACCTAAGAGAAATGGTTATTGTTTACCATATTGTAGTATTAATGTTTTGTTTTCCTGGCTAGAAGTTGATATATATACACATGTTGGTGTCATAATGAGCTGTTTGTTCGTATGAAGCTTGTTATTCTGTCAGTTAGTTCGGATTATTTGAGAACACGTGACATCCATCCATGTATAGATTCTATAGAAGCGTATTGCCCAGCTTTATGTGAGCCCCAAATTAAAACGGAAGAATCTAGGGGTGAGTATTCAGATTTCGGTTCGGATTTTTGCCTAATCTGAATTGATCCGAAAATTCGAAAATTTCTAAAAATTAAATTCGAACCGAACCAAATTATCCGAAAATCTGAATCCGAAAATTCGAAATCCGAATTTCCAAATCTGATCCGAACCGAAAATCCGAAATTCGAAAATCTGAAAAATCTGAAAATTATAAAATAATTTTTCTAAATTAATACCATAAGTTTGGTAGTATATTAAATATCATGTTTCAATATTTATGTAATAAGAGTGTAAATTGAAGGTCTTAATTAATATAAATATATATATATATTACTAAAAATATATTTCGAATTTATTCGGTTTTAATATATCCGATCCGATCCGGATATCTAAAATTTGGCAAAAATGTAATCCGAACCGAAAATCCGAAAAATCCGAACCAAATTTTAAATTTCGGTTTGGTTCGGATCGGATATTTTGCTCTCCCCTAGTTCGAAATAGCATTTTTATTTAAGAGGAAGCCTATTCATTTGTGTGCCATAGTTGTTCGATGAAATGCATAAAATAACATGTCATTTCTGTATTAAACTTTCTAATTAAGAGAAACCATTTTTTTCGAGTGCATTAAAGAATTTGTGAAAATACCAACAATTTTTTTGTTTATTTGAATTGCCGATGAGGACTTATTCTCTTAGAATTAGAAGCACTAATTTCTCGCCCATACTCCAATTCCATCCCAAAATTGCATTTTACTGCAGGGTTCGAGCTTAAATCCTATCTAGAAGTCAATTTTATCAACAATTCAAGAATAGTAAACAAAATCTTCAATCTTTTAAAGAAGGACCTAATCGTCCCATTTCAATTCATTTAGCTAGAGCTGAATTTCCTTCAATTTAATTTCTATTTCATCCTCATAAGGAAAAATAGGTAGAGAAGATATAATTCCTACCTTAATTCTCAAGAATTGGATTGTGGTGTTTGAAGCTTTTATCTTGGGACTTCTATTTCATGGAGGTTAGAGAGGGAGTTAAAGAATGGAAAAACAATTGTGTGGCATGGGAGGTGGCGTCTACGGACGACGATGACAGCGGGCAACGGCACGGCGGCAGTTCCAGCGGTGCATAGGGTAGCCGAGAGATGGGGTAATTTTTTTGGGTATCAATGAGAGAGAGATTAAAGGGATATGGACAACATCTTATTATTATTATTATTATTATTATTATTATTATTATTATTATTATTATTATTATTATTATTATTATTATTATTATTTTGGCCTAGTACACACATGTCTTTCTAAGAGAACTTCGAACATGCCTTTCTTTAAGCTGACAAATAATCCCACCGGATCTGAATTTGAACGGTTGAGCAAGATACGAGATCAATTTCAAATCTTCAAAAATTGGAATTTGGTGTGTCGACCTATGGTTAAGAAAAGAATGAAGAGATAGTTTCCCTCAATTTATTTCGGCCCAACCCCAACCTTAGGCAATTTTAATGATTTTTTTATAATTAATTTCATAATATTCTTTTATTTAATTGAAACAAATCAGTTTATCATATTTAAACACATATTTAACTAGTTATTATTCTAAGAAAAATTACCGTTGACTGAATTCAACAATATTCTTGTCGGAATAGCATATTCGTCTAGATATATTTTTTGGATATTACAACTTTTTTGAACTATAGGATTTGTTTATACTACTTTATGTTTTATTTTATGAAATTTATTTCATTTCTGGATAATTTTTTTAATATATGCACATAGTGGGTATTTTAAGATATGTGTTATCTCAATTCTTCTAATTTTTATATTACAATAAAAATAAATTTATGACAATTAAGACATTTTTATGTAATTTGATTGTTAACATCATTAACTTTTGGTTTCATAGTGTGTCGACATTGTCATGCTATTTTTTTGGATTTGAATAAGATTGTGTATGCTAAGCTTTTATGTATGTTTATTCTTGCTATGTAGAAATCCTTGATTGAAATGACTTCTATTCTGAAAAATATAAATTTTGAGCTGCTTAACATAGGTAAAATGATAAATGGGGATAACTTTGAAATTAGGAGTATGAAAATTCAATATGTATTAGAGGAAATGGAGGTTCACGAGGCCTTAAACCATGTTCTGGAGGAGCTTGAAAACGGGACTACGGGCCAAGATAGGAAGGACCGAGAGGCTTATGAGGCTTGGAAAAAGAAAATTTCTACTGCCCGCAATACGTGTTAGGGTATATACTAAAAAGTAGGCTTCGAGCTGCTTTGTATTTGTAAAACTTATTTCCCAATATATGAGAATATTATTATTTTATCACATTAGTTTGCATTTTTGATACTATGTTGTCTTACGAACTCTTATGATTATGCAAACATATCTAAGTCTTTTGCACTATAGACTGAGTGGGTGATCAGGTTATCACTAGAGGTCTCTCAGTCAATGTCTTGCAGAAGAAAAGTTAAAGTTTCACAACCTAGATAGACTTAAACAATCTATCGTAAAAGGTTGCAGTGTCAGTCCAAAAATTTACTAACCTTGGTAAACAAATGATAATGGTGTGGTATAGCACTGAATGGTTTCACATTGAGATAAGTCTTTATTCTTGATTACTGAAAGACGATGTCTCAGTATTTTTTTTTTCCAAATCTTTGTATGTAACATTGAGCATACCATATTCTTTATGCACTGATTTAATTTATCAAAAGGTACAAATTTTTCGTAGCCCAATAATCCTGATATCTTGGGCAGTGTTAATTAATATCTAGAGGTGCTAGGATTTTTATTACACTTAATCGTGTCTCGGGAGAGTCCGGGTTGATAATATCCTTAAGAGGAGTTCAATAAAAGGTATTATTCCACAAAAGTCCAGCCAGTTGGAATTTATTTCAAAATATAATAAATAATGAATTTTGAACTAGACCAATATTGGTAAAAGATATTAATGGATATTAGAATCTTAAACAATGAAAATAAATTAATTAAAAAGAAGCCCAGATTCTCTGTAATTTGGATTTGGACGAGTAAGTGAATATTAAAATCTATAGTGGTTCAAACTAATATTCTATTCGACTTATATTAAATTAGGGCTCAATTTAATTAGTAAGAGCCCAATAAGATGGCCTAGTCCAAATTTCATTGGATTCCTAATATGGCCCATACATATTCTATAAACAGGAGAGAATGAGAAGAAAAAATATAACACTTACACACACACAGAGAAATCGTCTATTGGTAGGGTTTGAATTTTTCGAACCCTAACCTCCATTCTTGTGTTTTCTCCTCCTTTCTCTAGTCATATAGGTTTGGTAGTACTTGCCCACGTCAATATTGAAACCTAGGAATTTGGGAACAGATTAGAAGTATTAAGGTTGAGAACTCAAGACCTACATGTGGAGAATGAGCAAGTCATTGTATGATCTTTGGAGATCAAACACAAGTAAACTGAATCAACTAGAAAACATGCCTTAGGATTTAATTATTTGTTTTTGTCTATTTTTATTCACATTATAGTTAAGTAGGAATATCTGAAACTAGTTATATTTTTCTTATATTATCCTAGAAGATATGGGGTAGGGACTGAATCGGAGCTGAATCTAGGCACTGATATAAGAAAAAAAAAATGTATTTCTTACTTGTTCCTGCTAGTAGTTCTATCTTTATGAATTGCTTGGAATTGAATGTGTTTGTTGGTTTTTTCTTTGTTTTTCAATAATAAATCCGCATCGGTCGTCCGTGGTAGATTATGACGTTATCTTCTTTTCATTTTTTTTGTAATCGATGACGAAAAACACAAAGAACGAAGATGGTGGTCAGATCGGAGCCATGACTTCACGCCGTGGAGCCCCACCCGACAATAGCTCGAGTGCAACGTCAGCCTGAGGTGGCTATCGATGCTGCACGCATAGGTGTAATAGTGCACCGCGTGCGGCACCGGGAGCTACTTGGTCAGCAACGGGCAAACAAGACTCGGGCATGGAAGGCGTGACCGCTGGGCGTTGCCGAGGGCTTGTCCCTCGACAGACATGGTAGACAGTCCTCGGCAGCCTAGTGCGTAGCAACGGGCGCCAAGGCGAGGCGTGCGATGCAGACAGCATGATGGGCGTTGGGCGTGCGTGACAAGCGATGAGCGATGTAGGCTCCAACCTCGGGTGGTACTGGTGCACGCATGTGCCGTGTGACAAGTGCACAGCGCGCCAACGTCGGGCGCCGCACGAGCGGGCGCGCAGATGCACGACAGGGCTTGACTAGCGGAGTCTTCTCGGCAGCCCTTGACTACCACTCGGCGGGTGCTGGGTGAACATGACGGGTGTTGGGCATTGCGTGTGGGCGAGGTTGTCTGATCTCTCGGTAACTCTCGGGACGCTAGGCTGAGTGACGACCCGCCCCAAGCACGCAGGTGCAAAGGCACACAAGGCATGCTAGCAATGGGCGGTGGGAGATAGCGAGTGGACGTGCGCTATGCGCACGGCACTGAGGCAAGCGGATGGGTGGCGCTCGGCACGGCCTGTTCATCGCCATCCATAAGCGTCACGTGGTGAGCTCAGCAGCCTCGGCCGAGCAGTAGGAGACCGAGGTGACGGCGATGCGGCGGTCCGATGGCGGTTCTAGGCAACGCGGCACCTTGATAGTTTTGGATAGATTTTGAAAAATCTATCTAAAATCATATCATATCTTGGTAAGATTTATCTTGATAAAATATGATAATATCTTATCTTTTTGATAAGACTGTGATCTAGTTGTTAGGATTTGGTTAAATTTAATTTTCTTAGATTTGATCAAATCTTTCTAGATTTAATTTAATAATTATCTGATTTGGATAATTTTATCATAATGTAAAGGGTTGTAATTTTGTTTATTATTTTGATAATTATTTTATCCTGTGATGAAGTGGATAATCAGTCTTTTTCTTATTTATGTGATAACTATGCAAAAATCTTTTTTCTTCAAAATGACTAAGCGATAATTACGACTAAGTTTCTATTTTCTTAAAAATAAATAAGTGTCATGTATGGTCTCCACAATTTAGTCTATTTATGAAGTAATTTCTAAGTATTTACCGACCCATCCTAGAGGGAGCTAAATTCCCAAGGAATTATAAGTTCATATGAGTAGACTTCTTAATTGATAAAACTAAAATTATTATTAGTGGTGTACGACCTTTACTGGAAGGAGTATCAAAATAGAAATAGAATTCTTAGTGGTAAATATTGTGGTATGAGCTTAGATATATGCCACTTTAGTGGTTTATGATCTATCTATCAAATTATGTGACTAGAAAATTTTGTTAAACATGTTTGGGCTTTGATCACCCTAGTGTCTTGTTTAAAAATATATTTAACTGTTGTGAGATGCATGAATTGTTTTATGGTTTTTACAATTTATGTGTCAAGCATGTAATGTGACTTTAGCTTTATTTTCTTCTAAGCCTATTTTTACAATGTTGTCCAATCCTCTTACGTCAATCCTAAAAGAAAACAAACTCGAGGGTCAAAATTATGTAGACTGGAAAAGAAATCTGGATATAGTATTAATTGCAGAAGACATTAAGTTTGTTTTGGAAACGCCTTATCCTCTTGTACCTACCAATTCTGCAACGGATGCGGTTAAGGAAGCATATACCAAGTGCAAAGCTAATGAGATGACGAAGAGCTACATCTTGGCTTCAATGGAAAATGTGTTTCAACATCAGCATCAAGCTATGCAGACAACCGCTAACATGATGCCCAACCTTGGAAACCTATTTGGGATGTAGAACCGGGCTGCCAAATTATCGGTAATCCGAAACTTTATGAACAAGACTATGAAGGAGGGGCTCATCTGTAAGGGACCATGTCCTCGAGATGATGGGCTATCTAAATGAGATATAAATTATGGAAAGATCAACTGATCCAGAATATAAGACAGATATCATCCTTCAGAGTCTACCTGCCAGTTATCAACAGTTCTGGCTGAACTATGATATGAAAAATGGATTTATTCACTGCCTGAGCTATTGACAAAACTACAATCGGTAGAGGGCCTAATGGCCCAAACTAGGCAAGCCCTGATTGTCGCTACTCATTCTTCCTCGGGCCCAAAGCCTAACAAGGGGAAGAAGAAAAATGAAAAGACATCCATGACTCCTAAGAAAGGAAATGGCAAGAAAAATGTGAATCCAAAAAAACAAACTAGCAAATGTTTCAAATGCGGCAAGAAAGGGCATTGGAAACCGGATTGCCCACTTCTGAAGAAGGGCAATGGCTCAGGTATGTCTCAAGCTTATGTAGTAGAGTCATGCTTAGCGGCCGATACTACTCATTCGTGGGTGGTGGATACGAGAGCCACTGGTCATGTTTGCTTAGATCATTCTTTAATGCATGTGACAAGGCAGCTACATGAGGGAGAAATCTATATCCATTTAGGGATGCCACAAAAGTGGTGGCTATTGCAGTGGGAGATGTGTATTTACACTTTTCTAGTGATAGAGTTTTGGTATTAAACAATTTTTGCTTGTACTTTCGTTTAGAATGAATTTAACTTCAGTTTCTAAACTAGTTTATAATGGATATTCAATTTCATTTAATGGTGCTTGCATTATTGAGAAGTGTGTTTTGTTTATCTGTCGTGGTACTATGCAAAATATTTTATATATTATAGTAAATACACAACCCGCACAATTAAATGAGTCAAATAACACATCAACTTCTTCAAGAAAGTATCATTGTATTGGAGTGAACGAAACGTACTTATGGCACCTAAGACTTCGACATGCCAATCTTAGGAGGATCCAAAGGTTGGTGGATCAAGGTCTACTTAAGGATCTAATTTTAGAACCTTTTTCAACATGCGAATCCTACTTGGAAGGTAAGATAACCAAGAGACCTTTTAAGGTCAAAAGGCACAGGGTCAAGGAAGTACTAGAGCTTATTCATTCTGATGTATGTGGTCCAATGTCAACTCAAGCTAGATGAGGTTTTTAGCACTTTATCACATTTATTGATGATTACTCGAAAGAATGATTTGTTTATTTGATGCGTCATAAGTCACAATTTTTTGATAAATTCAAAAAATTCAGAGCACTTGTGGAGACACTTCATAGTAAGACAATCAAGTGTCTACAACCTTGAGGCGAATGTATTAGCAATGAGTTTTTGGATTACTTATCTGAAGCGAAAATAATTTCCCAATTACCTGGCACAACTCAGCAGAACGGCATGACTGAAATGAGAAATCGAACACTCCTTGAGATGGTTCGATCAATGATGAGTTATGCTCAATTACCCATTTCGTTTTGGGGACATGCGCTGGAAACAGTGGCCTACACACTAAATAACTTACCATCAAAATCAGTATTAACAACACCACATGAGTTGTAGACTGGACGTAAGTCCAGTCTTGGACATCTCAAAGTGTGGGGTTGTCCAGCACATGTGTTGGAGAAAGATTCAAGTAAATTGGAATCTCATACCGAGGTATGTTTGTTTGTAGGATACCCAAAATGAACGAAAAAATATGAGTTCTATAGTTTTCGTGACAATAAAGTATTCATTAGCATAAATGCCAAATTCTTGGAAGAAGATTATGTAAAGAACCATAAATCCAGTAGTATAGTTGCTCTTGAGAAACTAAGAGAAACCATAACACCCACTGTTCAAGAAAACACAACCAATATACCAACTACATCAACTTTTGTACCTCAGATTGTGGAGCGTCGTCATAGTTAGAGGGTTGCCAGAGAACTTGATAGATTCATTGGTCTAAGAGAGTTTTGAGACTCATTACATGACCTGGATGACCGATCCCTGGAACTATAAAGAAGTTGTAGAGGATCCAGATAGTTGCTCTTGGAAAGAAGCGATGGATTCGAACTACAATTGATGATAGACAATGATGTTTATGATCTTAGTAACCTACCCAAGGGCTGTAAGGCCATCGGGAGCAAATGGGTATACAAGCGTAAACGTGGACCTAACGGAAAGATGAAAGTCTTTAAAACACGGCTAGTGGCAAAGGATTACACCCAGAGAGAATATATCAATTACGATGAGACCTTATCGCCTGTAGCTATACTTAAGTCGATATGAATCATTTTGTCTATTGCAACCTACATGGATTGAGAAGTTTGGCAGATGAACCTCGAGACAACTTTCCTTAATGGAAGTCTTGATGAGACCATCTACATTCAACAACCCGAAGGATATGTAGTCAAGGGCAACGAACACATGTTTTGGAAGCTTAAGAGGTCCATTTATGATCTCAAGCAAGCCTCCAGATCATGGAATGTCTATTTCGATCAGACTGTCAAGTCCTATGGATTTGAGTAGTGCACTGATGAAAACTGTGTGTACAAAAAGGTTGAAGGTGCAAGTGTTTTTTTCTTAATTCTCTATGTAGATGACATCATATTAATTGGAAACAACAAAACGATGTTATCAAAGGTTACAGGGTGGTTGTCTACACAATTCAAAATAAAGGATATGGGAGAAGCTGGACACATTCTTGGGATCAAGGTTATCCAAGATCGCCACAAAAGAATGTTGTGCTTATCTCAAGAATCCTACATTAATATTGTACTTAAGCATTTCAGTATGCAGAATTTCAAGAAAGGGTTCTTACCTTTCGACATGGAATTGCCTTATCTCAAGACATGTGTCCAAAGACACAAAGTGAGATTAAGAAGATGAGACAAATTCCATATGCTTCGACAATTGAGAGTCTTATGTATGCTATACTTCGTACTAGGCCTGATATTTGTTTGCCGTAGGCATGGTAGCAAGGTATCAGTCCAACTCTGGTCGAGGATACTGGACTGCGGTAAAGAATAAACCCAAGTACCTGAAGAGGACTGAAGAGTATATGCTAGTTTAACAGGCATTCGAGTTGTGTCCTTTGGGTTACACTGATTCAGATTTTCAAACTGATTGGGACTTAAGGAAATCTACCTCAGGCTATGTGTTCACCTTAGGAGGTGGAGCATTACATAGAGGAATGTGAAACAGAAATGTATCGCAGACTCCACCATGGAAGCTAAATATGTAGCTGCTTTAGTGTTGGAGTTATATACTAGAAAGCAAGCTTTACGATCTATTTATGTATTAATAACTCAAACAACTATCATTCTCTGCCACTTGTGAATAGATATTATTGTTACATGGTTTGCTCTTTATAATCTAGTGATTATATTCTGAGCAAATATAATCTGTGATTATAATCGAGCAA
>JAYDZE010572402.1:0-11767 GCA_034509125.1 Monilaria moniliformis
AATCGATGTTTTATATATAAGAATATTTAAATTTAATAAAATATCAAAAAAGTTCTTGTAGCCCAATGGATAAGATACATTATATCTTAACATTGGTCAAGGGATCAATTCCCATCAAGCACAAATTAATATCATTTTTGAAAAATATTAAAAAAAAATCAAAAAACCGGTTCAACCGGTCACCGGTTCCCAGTCGAACCGGCCGATTTTTTCGATTCGCACTGGTTCAATAGATTGGTGGTTTTTATGACCGACCGGACCGGACAACACACCGATTCGCAGTCGAACTGGTCCAACCGGCCGGTCCGATCCGGTTTTTAAAACACTGGTCTTAATTATGCACTATATACTCTAAAATAAGGAAACAATATATTGATATAATTAATCGGACAAGGAAAAAACACAAGTAACCAATCCCGGTTGTGCCTCCCTTACCCCTCCCGGCAAAATTAGTCAATAGGAGTTGACTACATTTACGTTCTATATGCAGAAAGAAGCGAAATCCAAATTGGTGACATAAATGAACATGGGTCTTACTACGTATTTTCTGGTCAATGTTGGGGGTCCAAATTCTATTACACTCATTAAGATATTTTCCTAATTTACTTTCTGTAAGAAGTTTCATAGTTAGAATATATATTATCATCATAAATGCAACCTATAAAAAAGTCAATGGGTTAATATGATTTAGGATTTAGATGATGAGAGAGAAAATATGAATAAGTTCTATTAATGATAGGGAAAAATATATTCATCCCCTATTAACCTCGTCTATAATATATGTAATTCAATTTGAGAAATTCTTTAATTTTGGTATCTTTTAACTGAATTTATGCCAAACAATAAGTAAAACTATCTTAGTTCAACTCATTTTCTCAAATTTATTAAGCTCAAGTGAAATAATGAATAATATTTATTAAGTTAATTAAGTTAAATAATAAATAGAATAAATTAAGCCCATTTTAAGCCCAATCATTAAATAAATGAATACATTTACACCATTTTGCCCTAACTTATCAGGCGTCGTTTCATATTTCTTCCTTCTTCATGTGCCGTTTTCGTCTCTGATAAAGTTGAGATTTGTATTGGCTGAATGCAAGATCTCTATTTACTGCTCTAAATGTTCAATTATATTTGGTTTCGTGACCAACACATGTAAATTATAATTTTCATAATAGAATTGAGATACACGACTATAAAAATATATCCTGCAAAAAAGATAAGGTTAAAACTTGATAAAATCTAAAGTACCAATTTTTTAGATTTTCATTATTTGTCTTACCAATTATTATTTCTGAAACCAATATGGGAAGATTTTCAATTGTTCTATGGTTTTCATATTTAAAGTTGTACAAAATTTCACTCACGAACATAAATATTCAGGTGTGAGAATGACATATCAAATATATAAAAAAAAATAAAAGAACCAACTATATAAATTAAATATTATGCACTTAAAAAAAATGCATCGGTCCATGATAACAACAACTCAGGTGTCAACACTATAGAATAATACATTATATGTGTACAGATGAGTAAGTAATTTTTCCACGTCATAACACAACGTATGAAATTGGAGATTAATATAAAATAAATGAACTAAAAAAGTAAGTGATGAGACCATAAATAGCTAAAGTCTAGTCTGGTTTGTGGTATGTGAGTTATAGATGTTTGTGGCCTAGCCTGAAAAGCTTATATAACACGTGAATAATATATGTGTTTATGATCACAGATATAAATTGCGATGCCCTGATTGGGATTAAATGCTAAAGTAAATCTTTATACAGTGTATGATAATCTGTACAATATGTGATATTCTGATTTGGTTTGACTGCTGATATAACTGTTATTATGTTGTGACGTAAGATTTCCTACTTCTGACTAGTAAGATATTAGAACTGTGAATGTCATGTATAAATTGCATAGCATTTATTTAATTTCGGAAATTTAGTTCTACCGTTGATTATACTACTGAGCTAGTGAGCTGACTCCCCTTTCAGGATTAAATTTTGCAGGTTAAATTCCTCGTCGTTTCAGCAGTTGCGATCCTATCAAGTCACTGATTCTTTTTTAGTAAATATTGTACATAAGTTAGTGGCTGTCAGGAGAGACTTTTGAATTATATTTACATACTCTTTTGAATCTGCCGTGCATATTTTTATATATGTATATTATGATTTTGTTGTGACTGATTGTCACTCTGACGAGGTGGAAATATGTTTTGGATTTGTTTATTTGTAAAACAGGTAAAACCTATCAAAACATGACATCACTAATGCAATTATTTAGTTAATCGGGTAAGGGGTGTTACAAATTTGTACATCGGAGTTTTGAGAATCATCTTATCTAGAATTCAAATATCACATTTGACTTCTGAGTATCGCCGTATGAAGTTTTAAGAGAATAACTGACTTTTGATCATCATCTCATCTAAAGCTTGAAAGCTCATAACTAATATGTGAGAATCATCTCATCTGGAGCTTGCAAGATCATAATTGACTTGTGAAAATCACCTCGTGTGACCTTGAATGGCCATAACTGACCTGTGAGCATCATCTCGTCTGAAACATGAAAGACCATAACGAGCTCTATGTACTATCATCTTATTTGGAACTTGAAATACCTGAATTAAGTTCTAAGCATCATCTCGTTTAGAGTTTAACGAACAATTTTTAACTACTGAGCATCAAATCGTCTAGTGTTTGAAAGACAAAAGTTGATTTGTGGGCATCAACTTGTCTGGACCATGACAGACAATAATTGAGTCTGAGCATCATCTCGTTCGGAGCCAAAAACTAAGTTATGATCATTATCTCATTTTGAGCAAAAAACTAAGTTATGAGCATCATCTCGTATGGAACTTGATAAATCTCATTTGACTTTTTACCATCATCTTGTCTAAAGCTTGAAAGACAATCATTAAGTTCTTGATTAGAATCAACTCATTTGATGTTATGGTTTATATACTGAAAAGAAAGCTATGAACTAGGGATGCCTGGTTTTTTTGGAACCGACGGTTTTAACCAGAACCAGAATCGACGGTCCTGTTTTGGAACCGAAACCGGCAAAAAGCGGTTAAACCAATACTGCAAATTCGATTTTGGCGGTCCGGTTATGGTTCGAAGTATTTCAAACCGGAACCGCTGCTTTCGGCAGTTTGGAGAGTGCAGGGTAGGGTATAGGGTCAAGGCTATGGTCTGAAAATTCAGACAAAACTGTCGATTTCTGCAGCAAAACCGATGGTTTTGCATAAAACCGGCGGTTTTCTTATTTTTTTAAAAATTCAATTTCAAATTCAAATTTTTCGCATTCATTCTTATTTATAAATACAGCCTCATCGTCCTCATTTCAACACACTCATCTTATATTAACAAGAATTCTCTATACTCTACCTCCAATTTCTCTCATCTCTACCTCCATCATCCTCATTCTAACTCACTCATCTTGTGTTAACAAGAATTCACAGTTCTCTAAAAACATTTGGTCAAGCACATTCCAAATATTACTGCAGTATTAACCAGATCAGTGAGTCGACAACTGCCCCAAATATCCAATTAGAATGTGCTTGACCCAGTGTTTTCAGACAATTAGATGTGTTGTTATGCAATTTCTCTTATCCATTAATTATTACTGTAATTTATTAATTATTGATCTACTTATACTCATCTTCGATCTCATATTTTAATCAAATTGAATTTAAAAAAGACAAAAAACCCGCCAAAACCGAAAACCGGAACCGGAACTGCCGAAAACCAGCCAGTAACCGGTGGTTCGGAACCGGAACAACAACCGGTGATTTCTGGTTCCAAACCAAAACTTGCAATTTTCTTAGTGATTCGGTTACGATTCTGGATGCCCTCGGAACCGGAATCGGCGGTTCCGGAATTGTGGGCATCCCTACTTTGAGTTACTTTGTATTAAAGCCTTATTTTCCACGTATTGAGAAGAAATTAATATTGTCAAATGATTTGTTTTTTGTGGTTATGGATACTTACTTTTAAGTATATAATCATAATTGAGTAAACATGTCCTCCTTCAACATTACAAACTAATTGGAAGATCCGTGATTATGTAAGATCTTTCAGTCGGTTCCTTTTAGAAGAAAATTTAAGTTCACAACCTATATACACATGGAAAATCTATTGTGAAAGGTTGCAGTGTTAATCCGAAGTTCGCACGCAACTGGTATAACTGGAGTGGTATAGCACTGAAAGGGATTATAGTGATATACTTACTTCGATGCTGTGTAAATAAAGAACAAGATCTAGGTGATTATTTATTTCTTAACCTATATATGTAAGATTGAGCATAAAATGTTAATTATACACTACTTTCACTTATCAATGGGTGTGGGTTATTTGTAACCCTAAGTAATTCACGATATCTTCGGTAGTGGTAATTAATGTCTAGCGTTGCAAGTATTGTAAGTATATAGAATGGTGTCTCGGTAGAACCCGAGTTGATAATATCACCATGAGGTGTTCGAGAAAATGAATTTATTATACGAAACCCGGCCGGTTGGAATTTATTGTAATATAATAAATAATGTTCTTGGACTAGACCACTCTTGGTAAAAAATATTAATTAATTGAAGTTATCACCAAACCTAAGTCAATTAATAGATATTGTAAATTTTAAATACGAGAAATAAATGAATTAAAAATCAACCATAACCATAATATGGATGAGGACGGGTAGTGCAATATTAATTCTATAGTATAGTGAATCAATATTAATGGACTTAATTAAGTTGGGCTCAACTTAATAGAATTAAACCCATTATGAGGCTCAGTCCTAATCTTCCTTGGAATTCCTGACCTAGCCCAACAATCTCTAGGGGGTGGGGCACAAAATTTAGAGCAGCTTTTTGATGAGCAAATTTTGTTTTCCTATGGAGAAAACAGTTCTCGATTTCGTTCTCCACTCCGGCTATGCAGCTTGATAGAATATCATCCACCCCAATATTTAAGCTATAGGAGTGACATAGGCCAGAAGAATCCTTGGATGAAAAGATTTATCCAATAGATATGGATCCAAAATCTATGTTGGAGAAAAAGATCAATCCATGTTCGATAAGGAATCGACGTCGAAAGAAATTTGCGCAAGCAAATTCCCGCAGCTAACAGCTTCTGGCAGTTTTAGTAGAAATGACGTATCTTCCTCTACATGACTCCGATTGAGGCATACAAGATATGCCAGCGAAGCTCTCTCGATTGCGGAGAGATCTTATTAGACATCTCAGGAGAAAAATAGATTTTTTGTAGGGTAAAACAAGGCTCAGAAGATTTCTGACGGGATTTCTGTTTGTTGGACGAATTGGATTTGTGCAGTGACGGGAGTTGCAAGCTATCATTTTACAACAATCAACATGAAGATTCGGAAAACAAGTTTAATATTCAAACTCTATGAGCATGTCTAGGGTCTCAAATTTTTCTGTTTCATGTTGCCTATCTAAATGCGTTCTATGGCAGATTGTGTGAATTGCATGTTCTTAATTACAATTATCATCATATGATATCTTTTGCAGTTTAAAGTAATTTGTTCATTGCAATAACAATCACATCAATTGGTATCAAGTTGGATCATAGGCTCTGATCCTTGGAATTAATTTTTGCTTTCTTGTGATTTCAGCAGTCGTGCTTTAATTTCAGATTTAGATTTGTGCTTATTTGTTTTCTGCAATAATCTGATTTGCATGGGATATCTGAATGCATCAGATCCATTTTTTTATTTTTTATAGTTTTTTCGATTTGGCATGTGTTGTAAGACGAGACTTTTCATTTTATTTTCTTGTAAATTCATGTAATTTTGGACAAGAAATCGAACGAAAAACGAAGAACGAAAAAAAGAACGGAAGTCAGGGACCGGGCGGGCGATGGGTCGCGAAGCTCCCCCCGACAACCCCACCATTGCATGGGCGACAAGGCTGCATGCACGGGAGAGGAAACGGGTCCGGGCGAGGTAGCGTCCAGGAGCGCTCAGGCAGCATAAACGGGCACGAGTGCGCAGGGCACCGTGGGCGACGGGCTTCACACAAGGCTGGAGGGCGAAGCCCTCGGCAGTACTCAACGGCATACATCGGCGTCCCTGGGCAAGGCATGGGCGGAATGTGTAGGGGCAACGGGTGTTGGGCGGGGCGTGGTGATTTGGCCACCTAGGCCTTCGGCCGACGTCCTATGAAGCCATAAATAAGTTCTCGATCATGTGCATGTTCCCAGCGAGACATGGGATTTTTGTCGAGATTTTTCTCGACAAGTTGGGGTTCCCAAGTCATCTGGAACAAGGTTGGTCGAGGGAATAGGTGTGGAAGTATAGGTTTTCCGAGACAGGTTGCGTCGTGTTACACATGTAGGACCCGTTGAGATGTTTCTCGACCAATTTGGATTTCTGACTGAGACAAGGAATTTTTGTTGAGATTTCTCTCGACAAATAGATGTTTCTAAGTCTACAGTAATCACCTTGGCCGAGAAAATAAGTTCGGAATAAAAAGATAGCCGAATATGGGATGCGTCGTGTCACATGCGCAGGACCCGTTGGGGCGATTCTCAACCGACTCAGTTTTTCCGACGAGACAAAAAGTGTTTGTTGAGATTTGTCTCGAAAAATAAGGGTCCCTAATCTAAATGGGAGCTTGGTGGTCGGGCAATGTTGTGTGCATATTGGTATTGGCCAAGTGGTTAGGACCCGACGTGCGCACAACGGTCATCCTCGATCAAATTTAGATTTGATAAGATTTGGATAAAATTAGCTAGATTTATCTAAACCAAATCTAATCAATTTAGATTTATTCAGATATTTTTAGTTTTTCATAATTATCATTTTGGATAATGATTGCCATATAATGGGTTGTAATTATCCAATTTATTTGGTATTTATCATTGATTTAAATGATTTATCTGTCTATCTGCTTATGTGATAATTATATCCAAGAACCATTTTCTCAAAATGATTAAGCGATAATTACAATTATATTGAACTTTTAAAAATTAATTATGGAATTATATATGGTGTCCTTAAATTGGTTTATTTGTGAAGTGATTTTCTTAGGATCCCCGACCACCCTAGTGACGACTTGATCTTTGAGGAACCAAAAACTCACTTGGATTAAATTCAGACGAGGGTTGTAACATTTATTTGTGGCGGTGTGATCTCCCCCAGGAGGTGTACAAAAATAAGAATAAATTGTTAAGGCTAAATTTATGGAACGAACTTAGGCACATAATGACAGTCATGCTACCCTAGTAGTCTATGTTTTATCTGTCAATGTGTGTGACCAGTAAAAACCTTTGTTTATATTAATGCAGCCATGCTACCCCTAGTAATCTCTGAACATCTGTCGATATGAACTGATGTGAGATGCATTTAAATGTTTTGTGGTCTTTTGCAATTAAAATGTGTAGAGCATGTTTATGTAGCAAAGTGTTTAAAGAATGCGTAGTTTTAATTTCTTCTCAGTCTGTTCAATATTTTGTTTTATTCTTTTCTCAAAAACAAACTCGATTGACAAAATTATTAACTAGTTGGAAAATGTGCCTCAAATACACATAGTCAAATCATGTTCAGTGTTCGTTTCTACTCATTCGTGGGTAGTGGATACGAAAACCGCTAACTGTGTTTGTTTCCTTTCCTCAGTGTTTCGAAAAACAATGAGACTACGTGAAGGTGGAATCACTATCCATTTGGGTTATGCTACTAATATAGTTGGCGTTGTAGTGGGAGTCATGTGTCTTTATTGTTGGAAAAGTAAGGCCTTTGGCCTTTCATATGGCCAAGACCTTTGGTCTTTCGCACAGCCGATACCTTTGGTCTTTTGGTTGGTCGTAACCGCCAAGGTCATTATGAGATGTCCTGATGATCGTGCCTTTCCACATTCCCTCCTTAGGCCTATATACAGGCGAAGGTTTTGAGAGAAAGAGATCGCCACAACACAATCTCTCTCTCGAAACTCACCTTTTGTCGTTCACGCATAACTTAGCATATTTAGAAGCATCGTTTGCTCGATTCTCAAAACTCTATGAAGTTTGCCGGTGCCTAGCGAGTTTGAGGTACTTCCACACGCTAGGACTAAGTCGTTTTATCTTTGGGGACAATACGCTAGTTCGAGAGCAGCAGTCGGGGCGTAATTCGTCTTGTGGAAAGAGGGCTTTCCTTGACTCGACTTATAGTTTGGTTTATTTATTATTTTTCTTTGTAATTTCCGTTCTATTCCTTATTGTTTTGTTCTTTCGGTTGTAATAGCAAGAGCACTGCCTGTTTAACGGCTTGGGTTTTTCCAATATTTCTAACATTTATTGTGTAGACAAAATGTTAGTATTAAATGATATTTTATTTGTGCCATTGTTTAGAAGAAATCTGATTTCGGTTTCTAAACTCGTTTGGCTGGATATTCGATTTCTTTTGGTAATGCTTGCATTATCAAAAAAAGTGATTCGTTTATCTGACCAGTGAGGAAGTCTCCTAGTAATTTAGTGAATGATGAGTACTTTTGACTTCTAAGATTTGGACATTCTAACCTTAGAAAAATTCGGGGTTGGTAAATTTCGACTCACTTAAGGATATATAAGTAAAACCTTTTAAAACCTATGAATTTTGCTTGGAATGTAAGATTACCAAGAGGTATTCTAAAGATAATGAGGTATAGGGCCAAGAAAGTACTAATAATTCATTCATTCTGATGTATGTGATCCAATGCCTACTTAGACTGTGAGAATTGGCGTTTTCTTTGTGATTACACCAAAATTTGGATATGTCTGTTTGATACGTTACAAGTCGTAATCCTTTCAGAACTTCTAAGGATTTGAATTATCTGTGAAAACACATCATAATAAGGCTATCAAGTGTCTGAAATCTGATCGTAGAGGCAAATATCTCAGTCGAAATTCATGACCTACTTATCAAAGTGGGAGTTAATCCCAAAAGACTATGCCTAGCATACATTCATAAAGAATGGCATAGCAGCATGGAGAAGTCAATATCTTAAAAGTTGATTAGATTTATGCTGAGTTATGCTCAATTACCCACAAGTTTATGGTGAAGGATATGGGAGAAGCAGGACACATCCTTGGAATCAAAGTGATCTGCGATCACAAGAAAATGATGTTAAGAATCCTACATCCATACAATGCGTAGGCACTTTAGCATGAAAATTCCAAGAAATGGTTATTACATTCTCGACATGAAATTACCTTATCTCAGGATATGTATCTCACGACACTTAATGAGATTAGGGAGATGGAACAGTTTTCATATACTTTGGCGGTTGAAAGTCTCATGTATGTTGTGATATGCACTAGGCCTGGTATCTGCTTTGACATGGGCATTGTAGCAAGATATCAATTAAACCCTGGTTAATGTCACTAGAATGTAGTAAATGGATATGCGCAAGTATCATAAAAGGACTAAGGAGATTAACCTAGTTACAAGACAGTCGAGCTGTGATCTATGGGTTATCGATTTAGTTTAAAACTAATTGGGATTCGAGAAAATCTACCTTTGATTATGTGTTCACCTAAGGACGAAGAGCTATGTTTGGCACAGTGTGAAGTAAGAAGGCATCACAAGCTTTACCATGAAAAGTGGATAGGAACAAGCTTCTTAAAGATGGTCAACATGATTTAGAATACGTTTGTCAATTAGAGTATTACAACAGTAATAACTCGACATGGATAATTCAAAGGAATCACGGGCCTAAAAGGCTAGTAAAACACATAAAGAGGTAAATCGTATTAGTGAGAAAAGAAAGAAACGAAAAACATAGTGATGCATTAGTATACTACCGCGTAGATCATTCCACTATAAGCTTGCAAAGGCAAGACGTTGACTCATCATGTGGAAAGAATGGTAGTACAACATGTATCAAATACCTGCTTTGAGTATAAGTGGGAGAATATGAAAGTTTTTAAATTTATTGATTTGTTCAATTTATTGATATACACTCTAAAGCATATTTTGAGTATAAGTGGGAGATTGTTAGAGTTTATATATTGAAAAGCATGTTTGAGCTGCTTTGTATTGAAATCCTTATTTCCCACGTATTGAGAAAAAGTTAATATTGTCACATGATTTGTCTTTTGTGGTTATTGATGCTTATTCTTAAGCATATAATCATAAATTGAACAAGCAAGTCCTCTTTCTACATTGTAAACTGAATGTTAGATCCATGATTATCGAAGATCATTTGGTCGGTTCCTTGTAAAAGAAATTAAGTTCACAACCTAGATAGGACATTGACATTCTATTGTGAAAGGTTGCACTGTTAATCCGAAGTTCGCACGCCTATCTTGGCCAACTGATAACACTGGTGTGGTATAACACTGAAATGGATTATAGTGAGATACGTACTTCGATGTTGTGTAAATGAAGTATAAGATCTCGGTGATTATTTATTTCTTAACCTATTTATGTAACATTGAGCATATAATGTTGATTATAAACTGCTTTGACTTATCAATAGGTGTGGCATTTTTATAACTCTAAGTAATTCTCGATATCTTGGGTAGTGGTAATTAATGTCTAGCGGTGCTAGTATTGTTAGTATATAGAATCGTGTCTTAGGAGAACTCGAGTTGATCTCCAAGAGGTGTTCGAGAAAAGGAACTTATTATACGAAATCCGGCCAGTTGGAATTTATTCCAATATAATAAATAATGTTTTTGGACTAGACCACTAGTGGTGAAAGATATTAATTAATTGAAGTTATCACCAAGCCTAAGTTAGTTAATGGATATTGGAAATTTTAAACACGGGAAATAAATGAATTAAAAATGAGTTATATTCGTAATATGGATGAGGACGGGTAGTGCAATATTAATTCTATAGTAGAGTGAATTAATATTAATGGACTTAATTCAGTTGGTCTCAACTTAATAAAATTAAGCTTATTATGAGGCCTAGTCCTAATCCTCATTGGAATTCATGACCTTAGCCAACAACCCCTATATATAAATGGTGGGGCACGAAATTTAGAGCAACTTTTTGATGAGCAAAATAATTTTCTCTTTCGAGAAAACAGTTATATTGTTTTTGTTCTCCATCCCGGCTATGCAGCTTGATAGAATATTGTCCACCCCAATATTCAAGCTATAGGAGGGGCATATGCCAGAAGATTCATTGATTGAATAGATTTCTCCAATAGATATGGATACTAAATCCATGTTGGATAAAAATATCAATCCATGTTCGAGAAGGAATCGACGTCGAAAGAAATCCGCGCCAGCGAATTTCCGGGCAAAATTCTTGATTTGGGCAAATGTAGAAAAAAGGTTCCCAAAATGGGAACCTTTTTTTAAATTCTAAAAATGGGTAAAACGCATCAGACAAATGCGTCTTCAGTTAAATGAAGACGCATACGGCTGATGCGTCTTTTTCTGGACGAGAACGACGCCGTAGAATTGGCGACAAAGACGCATGAGGTGAATGCGTCTTCCACGTATGATGCATTCTGGTCATGCATCTCCAACGTGCATATTATCCCCTTCTGTCTGCCAACAACAGCCACAATACAAGGCCATTTTCTTGATTTGGGTAGACGAACTCACTCATACAAACTGCTTCGAAATTGTCCAAATTTGCAGACTTCTTGCGCTGGTTTGATAGTTTTTGTTGAAATCCATTAAAAGCTATGTAATTCAACTATTATTGTTCTAGTTATGGTTTAATTATCACATATTTTAGAACTTTTTGTATAATTAGGGTTTAATTAATTTATAGTGAAATGTTGATATTTTAGATGGTATGATATTGTGTATTAACTTATGAGATATTGTAG
>JAYDZE010572413.1:0-30045 GCA_034509125.1 Monilaria moniliformis
TATATATACCTTTTACACAAACACTCCACTATAGTGCGTGGGTCGAGTCAGCCCGGCTCATTCCTAGTCCGAATATGACTCAAACTCAATTCATGACCCGTTTTATAAAATAATACTTGTTATAAATAAAAGTGAGATTTGTAATAAATAAAATGACTATTGTGCAAATGATTGTACATTGTTACGAATAAAAATAATTACTGTCATGAATAAAAGTGATTGTATTAGAAATTATTGTTTTTTGTAAAAAAAATTTATTATGTTAATGAATAAAAGTTATTGATTTAAAAAAATCGAACCGGTCAGGTTAGATCTGACCTCACTCGTAGTGCAACGCAGTGCACCCAAGTGTGCCTCTACCTTTTAATTTTGGAACAACTATAATATATCACTATAGAGCTTTAATTACATTTAGATTCAAATATGAATAGTGCGTAACTTATTTTAGAGAGGGAGTGGGGGGACATAAATATGAGGAAGTAATTTCTCAAATTGGATGGACACAAGTGATATATATATATATATCCACGTAAACTTCGTACTCATGATCATGTTAAAGATTCCAATGACCTTGTAATGATAGGCCAACAAAAGATAACACAATTACTAGTACTACAGTGGGGACAAGATAATTTTGAGACTTGTTCAATTTGATTGTCTTGTCTTGTGACACATAATTTCATCTTTTCAAAATATCATCTTGACTCAAATTTATCATATGATGCAACAACAAGATAACAATCATTAAAATGTATCATGTGTGTCCTTAAAAAAATGACCATCTTAATTGCATAAATAATCATGAAAAAATATTCTAATAATGAATGAAGAACAGGGGAAAATGGATCTTTTATTGTCTTGTGCTTAATTAAAGTCCTAATTGAACCAAACTATATGTGAGTTATTTGATTTTAGGGTTGGTAATTTTTTAGATCTTATTTAATGAAACTCGTTAGCTAAATGAACCAATTTTAGCTTGATAATAGTCGGCTCATTAAGTTATTTAGGTTGATTATTGAGTAGCAAAATACAACTTATATTTCTAAATTATAACAAGTACTAATTGTATCAAGTCTATAACTTGTTAAAGGGGGAAGGGATCGGGGGTTAATTGTGTCTAAAATTCATGAACTTTGCTCCAAATTTGTTTTTTCCTCATGAATTTTAATTTATAACACTAATACACGACCAACAGTTTGTTGTAATTTTCCCTTAAAACGAAATTTCGGCACAATTAAACTCTCAGCCAACAGGAGTTTAGAACCACCACATATATTTTCTAGGAAAATAAGGTTTTAGCATATTGTTACAATGTTTTAGAATTTAATTTGACCCGATTTGCATTTTAGGAGAAAATTAGCGGCACAAATTAGAGGTTGTGGGAAAAAACAAATTATAGTTAAAGTTCATTATTTTAGAAGTAATTAATCTTAAAAAACAATTATTTTAAAATGAAATAATTAATATTTGATATATATAATTTATATTTATAAAGCTTGTTTAGGCTAGATTAAATTCGAGTAAGCTTGTAAGCCTTGAAGGTAAATAAAGTTTGAGACTCAACTCAATAAGAGACACATCAAACTTGAGCATGATAATATTCAAATCTGCTTAGTTTGATTCCTATATTTGTTTTTTTTGTTTTTATTTTGAAAAGTTTCAATCTTTTTGGAGCGTTCAATTTTCACCACGGTGAAGAATAGTTCATTCAGGTTTGCTTGTATTAGAATCTAACATAGAAAAAGAGAAAAAAGAGAGAAATCACAAATGAAGGGACGTTATGGTTGTTATACATATTTTTATCTTTTAGACTTACATATACACTAATTTTCTATATGGCTCGAACATCCGATTTCTTAGTTGGAAGACAAGCAAGGGTGCCGACTAAGCCGTGCGGTTCATCACATGCTGATATACATACTTCGTGAAACAAAATTAACTTGCGCAATTATATTAAATATTATTTAGGAATAATGTGTGTGTGTATATATATATATATATATATATATTTATTTATTTATATCTTTTTAAATAATAATAATAACAAAAATAAAAGGGAAATGGGAAATAGGATATGATGAATGATGAGAATGGTGATGGAGGATCGGAAGGGATAATATATGGAAGTGTATGATAACGCAAGCGAAGAATGGGATTGTCGGGAAATGCATGTATAGCCATTTAAAAACACATTGCATATGCAATTGTGTTATGTACAACCTAACCTTGCTTATCATTATTCTTCTGCGTCGCCCCACTTTCCCAACCAAGCGTGCACCTGCACGCCCTCTCTCTCTCTCTCTCTCACTCTCTCTCTCCTTTTCGGCTAAATTATTACAGTACTTTATTGTATTAAGGTCTGCAATTGGTTTAGTTTGAATTACGAGAAATCAGTTTAACGTATTGAACTTCATGTTAATTAATTACTTTATACTAATATTTTTTAACAATGAGCATCCTAAATATCTTAAATCGCATTGGCTGGAAACGAGTCATAGTCTGGTTATTTTTAAGGAATTCTTTTTATTTTTTGTTACTTTAAGTGTCGAGACAACCAAATTATTTACGAAAATTCAATAAATAAAGAATATATTTATTTAATTTACTGCTATATGGTGTATCATTTCAGCATACAAATTTCAGATTTAAAATTTCATTACTTTCACCATCCAATTTCCCCACTACCACGCTCGGGTGGATGTCAAAGACAAACTCAGTGTGAATCAAAATAAAACAAAAAGGATTTAGCAAAAGGAAATTAATGCAAAAAAGTTTTTAAGTAAATATTCCTCAAAAAGAAATATTTTAGCAAATAAAATTTGATATATGGAATCTATATATGTAACCAATATATTTATTCATAAATATACAAGTTGTATCCAATGGTAATGGTTCTATGCTGCGGACATGGGCTTTCTGAACATAGCTCAATATATTATACATATTTTTAATTTGTGACGTGACACATGCATCAAATAAACAATATGGCGAACAGTTAATTTATAAAAGATTAAGGACGCAATGTGTGGCTGGATTAATTTACAAACTTATAAATTAAAAAATCAACCAAATCATCATCAAACACATATTAAAAAAGAAAAAAAAAATTGAATTCTAACCTCATGAATCATGAGTTAACTTCACTGGCGGAAAATTAATAAATAACTATGAATCAACATTAATCTAAGATGAACCAGCAAATTAACAAATAATTAACAGTCAAGGAAATTAGTAGTACATGGTTTAATTTATAAGTTTGTAATACTATGGCATAATAGAGTGACTCGAATCCTCATTCTCTTGGTTAAAAGGAAGCATCTTATCAATTGAACTGCGTTTCATCCTCGAGGCATCAAGCTCTATTTACGATACTTTCCTTGTCACAACTACATGCTTTTCAAGCCACACAAAAGTTCAAAAATAAGTGGACAAAATTGGTTGCAATTTGTGATTAATTTTATCCCATACTCGGTATCTGAGAGTTTAAGAATATGCTGATATTAAATTTTATTCTCATATCCACATTTATGTATATAACACCTCTAAAATCTAGTAAAACAATTACATAGTGATCACAATCCAAAAAAATTATTCTCTCGTGTCTTTCCAATAAAACAGACTGTAGATGCCAAAGCAACCCTTGTCTTCGTCCCATTCCCTGTCATGAGCCACCTGGTGTCAGCAGTAGAGACGGCGAAGCTCCTCGCCGTCCGAGACAAGCGCCTCGCCATCACCATCCTGGGTATGAAGCTGCCGGTGGACACAAAGATCAGTTCCTACACCGGGAATTCGCCTCACCCTCGGATAAACTTCCTACACCTGCAAGAAAACAAGCCTGCTTCACCTCCGCCGATGAGAGCCAAGAACCGGGTTCTTCAGTTCTTGGAGAACCTGAAGGGTCCGGCCAGAGATGCTGTGGTGGAGATGATGGAGAGCCAGAATGGGAGACTTGCTGGATTTGTGCTCGACATGTTCTGCACTCCCATGATTGATGTGCCTAATGAGCTCGCAGTCCCGGCTTACATCTTTGCCCCGTGTGGATCAGCTTCTCTTGGGCTTATGTTGCATCTCCAGAGCTTGGACGATAATCGTGGCGGGGACATGAAAGAGTACGAGGGTTCAGATGCGGAGATTTCTATTCCGAGTCATATTAATCCTGTACCTGCAAAAGTGTGGCCTGCAGAAATGTTCGATAATGATGGTGGTTCACTAGAATTTGTAAGAAGGTACAAGGAGAGCAGAGGGTTTGTGATAAACGGGTTTCTTGAATTCGAGCCCCACGTGATTAGCTCACCTCTGCTGATGAGAAATTCCCACCAGTTTATCCGGTAGGGCCCATGAATCAAGGGGGAGGAGAAGAAACTGATGAGGACAAGCGGAAGGGTGAGGAGATCATCACGTGGCTGGACGAACAACCACACTCATCAGTCGTGTTTCTCTGCTTGGCACCTGTGGATGGTTCGAGGGAGACCAGGTGAAGGAGATTGCTGCTGCGCTGGAGCAGAGTGGACTCCGGTTTCTGTGGTCATTGAGAAAGCCACCTCCTAAAGAAACAATGGAGTTTCCGGGGGAATATAAGAATCTTGAACAAGTGTTGCCTGAAGGGTTCCTCCAACGTACTATGGGAACTGGGAAGGTGATCGGGTGGGCACCCCAAATGGCTGTGCTATCTCACCCTGCTGTGGGAGGATTTGTGTCGCATTGTGGGTGAAACTCAACTCTGGAAAGTATCTGTTTGGATTGCCTGTGGCAGCATGGCCGATGTACTCAGAGCAGCAGGCCAATGCATTCCTGCTAGTCAAAGAGTTCGAAATGGCCGTAGAGACCAAGATGGACTACAGGAAGCATAGTGATGTGATTGTGGCTGCAGGAATAATAGACGATGCAATTAGGCAGCTGATGGACCTGGAGAACAAGATCCGACTTAAGGTGAAAGAGCTGCACGACAAGAGTAGAGCGGCCCTTGTGGAAGGAGGCTCGTCCTATAACTTCTTAGGTCGTCTAATTGATAATGTCATGGATGATAGTTCTTGAATCTTCGCCCTATCTTAGCAGCCTAGTTGGTGAAGTGAATGACTTAATGATTTGAAGTTCTTGGCTTTGAGTCCCACGAACTAGTTCTACTCGTATGTCCTATACAATAGACCTGGTGTGTAATGTTCATCATATTAAATTTATTCATAGCAACTGCATTTTGGCAAACCTGTAACTTTGGATTGATGAATTACTATTAACTGGAAAAACAGATAAAAGGAGAAAAATGAGCTTACAAATTTGCAGCAGTCCGAGGCTGGAGAATATGTTCAAACATGTAAATAAAAAAAGAACGGTGATGTGGCAATTTGGAAAAATATTGTTGGCGAGAAAGTTTGGATCATTGAGGAAGATATTGATGTCGTAGTGATATGGCATCATAGTAGGAAAGCACCATCGTGGATGCTCTCAACAAGTTCTGCCAAGGTGTTGGAATTAGATAAAGCAATCATTAAATAAATAAAGTGACGACGACTTCCCTTTGGTTCCATCTCTCAAGTGTGCTTCCCTGGTCAAACAAGCTGTAATAATACCTATGCCATGACTCCATAGACAGCAAAGTCATAACGTTTATCCAATACTTGGTGCCCAAGATGTCTGACTATGCAAATACTTAATATATTTCTTACATCAACATATATTATATATGCGTGGAAACATATAATAACTCCAAACCTATTAACAGTTTACACCCCACCAAATTTGTCATCGCTCGTGTTCTTCCAGCAAAGAAAAGATGTATGCAGATACCAAAGCAACCCTGGTGTTCATTCCATTCCCTATAATGAGCCACCTGGTGTCAGCAGTAGACACCGCGAAGCTCCTCGCCGATCGAGACGACCGCCTCTCCATTACCATCCTACTTATGAAGCTTCCCATGGATACCAAGATCAGTTCCTACACTAACAACTCACCCCACCCTCGGATAAACTTCCTACACCTGCAAGAAAACAAGTCCATGACATCAGGGTTGATGCGAGCCAAGAACCGGACGCTTCAGTTTGTGGAGAGCCATAAGGGTCTGGCTAGAGATGCTGTGGCGGAGATGATGGAGAGCCAGAAAGGGAGACTTGCTGGATTCATGCTCGACATGTTTTGCACTCCCATGATTGATGTGGCTAATGAGCTCGGTGCCCCGGCTTACATCTTCTTCCCCAGTGGATCAGCTGCTCTTGGGCTTATGTTGCATCTCCAGAGCTTGAGTGACGATCATGGCAAAAACATGAAAGAGTACGAGAATTCAGATGTGGAGATCTCTATTCCAACTTATGTTAATCCAGTACCTGCAAAAGTGTGGCCTGTTGCAGTATTCGATAAGGAAATTGGTTTTCTAGAATTTGTCAGAAGGTACAGAGAGAGCAGAGGGATCATTGTAAACACCTTTCTTGAATTCGAGCCCCACGCAATTAGCTCGCTCTCTGCTGATGCGAGAACCCCACCAGTTTATCCAGTAGGGCCAATAATTCAAGGGGGAGGAGAAGAAACTGATGAAAACAAGCGGAAGCGTGAGGATGTCATCGCGTGGCTGGATGAACAACCCCATTCATCAGTCGTGTTTCTCTGCTTTGGCACCAATGGATGTTTTGAGGGCGATCAGGTGAATGAAATCGCTACTGCGCTGGAGCAGAGTGGAGTCCGGTTTCTGTGGTCATTGAGAAAGCCACCTCCTAAAGAAACAGTTGAGTTTCCAGGGGAATATGAGAATCCTGAACAAGTGTTGCCTGAAGGGTTCCTCAGACATACTATGGGAATCGGGAAGGTGATCGGGTGGGCACCCCAGATGGCTGTGCTATCTCACCCTGCTGTGGGAGGATTCGTCTCGCACTGTGGGTGGAACTCGATTCTGGAAAGTGTCTGGTGTGGAGTGCCTGTGGCAGCATGGCCGTTGTCTGCAGAGCAGCAGGCTAATGCATTCCTGCTAGTCAGAGAGTTTGAAATGGCTGTTGAGATCAAGATGGACTACAGGAGGAATAGTGATGTGATAGTGGCTGCAGGAACGATAGAGAGTGCAATTAGGCAGCTGATGGACCCGGAGAATAAGATCCGATTAAAGGTGAAAGAGCTGCACGACAAGAGTAGAGCGGCCCTTGTAGAAGGAGGCTCGTCCTATAACTTCTTAGGCCGTCTAATTGAAAATGTCATGGATTATATTTGTTGAATTTATCCCTATTGGAGCGGCCTAGTTGGTGAAGTGAATGTACTGGATTGGAAGTTGTTGGTTTTCAGTCCCACAAACTAATTCCAAGTCGAGTTCCCATAACTAGCATTTGCAAGTAGCTAAAACAGCATTTCCTGAATCTCACTCTTATTTCTTCAGTGTTAGGTTCATCGTATTAAATTCATATGAAGTGCATTTTGGCGAACTTGTTTCTTTCGATTGTTGAATTACTAGTAACTGGTAACAAGTAGAGGGTTGCAAACAATCAAAGCAGTACAAAATAAGTACAGGAAAACTAACCTAATATATTAAAACAAAACAAAAAAACGAAGGAGACAAAGGAGCTTACAAATTTGCAGCAGCCGCCGATGGGGAATTTTCACAAACATGTGGTTGGCCGATCTCATAAACACATAACGTGCAAAGAAATTACTCCTTCAGTAAATTGAAATCCCCTAGCTTGATTGCCTAGCCCAACATGATGATTGAATGATCGGAATTGCAAATGAAATGGATCAACTTGATATTATGTACTTGTTCCATTTCTTATACTACTCCACATAACTACACATATTATAATTTCATTGAAATTATATTAATTTATTATTATTATTATTTAATTTCTTATCTATATTTTAAAAAAATATCTGTAAGCACTCGACCAAACTTGAATAGAAAAAGCATAAATAAAAAAGAAAATACGATCAGGCGGCAAACATAAAATTTAGTAATTTATCAAAAACCTTCCCTCCATTTCCCAAAACCCTTTCTCCATCTTCATCTTCATCTTCATCTTCATCTTCTTCCCCCAATTTCTTCCACTCGCAAAATTCAAAGATGAAATTCAAAGCATTCCTCACAGACAACGGTATCAACCTCCTGGAGAAGCGGATCCTTCCCGCCCTCGACAAAATGGGTCGGGTCTGCCACCTCTACCTGACCCGCGACCACGCCTTCTTCCTCCACAACCTCCTCTCCGCCGACGGCGTCCACTCCGTCGCCCAATTCAGCAAGGAATCCCTCTTCCACGACTACCGCATCTCCAGCAACAACGACGACCGCATCGCCTTCTCCGTCGATCTCTCCCTCCTCCACCGCGCCCTCCGTTCCGTCCTCGCCGTCCGCGACTCCAATTCCAACGCCCTCCTCATCAAATTGGTCAAAAAGCTCACCCCCAATTCCACCCAAGCGACGCCGTTCCTCACATTCGAGGCTAGGGGCCACAAATCCGCCGTCGTGCAGGATGTCCCCGTCTCCAAACCCCTCTCCCGCGCCGATGTCCACGAGCTGCACCTCGCCGTCGAGAGCTGCGAGCAGCTCCCGGCGACTCTCGTCATGGCGCCCGAACTGAGCTCGCTGAACAATTTCGTGGATGGGGTGAAGCACGTCGGAGACGTGATGGGGGTGTCGGTGAGCAAGTACGGTGACCTGCATTTGCAGATCTCGACCTCGCTGATCGCGCTGGGGGCCGAATTCAGGAAGCTGAGGGTTTTAGGGGAGCGAGCGGATCCGGTGGCGGAGGACGACGGACTGAGCGCGCGGACTAGGGTGGAGAGAGGCGTGCAGAGGGGGGATGCGATGAGTGTGCAGGTGAGCGTGAAGCATTTCTTCAAGAGCCTGCAGTGTAGTTTGGCGAAGCCCGACTGCGCCTTCTTCGGGATTGCTCCGCAGGGTGCTTGCCTGATGGTGTTCTTCCAGTTCTTTCTTCCGGGAACGAGGGTGACTGATAAGTCGTTTAGCCTGCATTGCAGGCTGCCTGTGCTGGACACCGGATCGAGCTGAGGCGCGCGCCTCGTGTAGTTTGCTGGATGAAGAATGATCAATTTTGAGCTACATTTGTGGGATGGATGGGATACAACAGTTGAACTTTGAGCCCTGCATTCTGTTTTCTGGCTCTTAGAAGCTGAGGTGATTATAACTATGTGTTAGTGAAAGAAAAAAAAAAACAAGTGTTGAATTGCATTTTTCTGTCTATATGTGTCAAGAGTGATGGTGGCTATAAGTGGACTATATTCATTCAAACTGAAACAAGGACTTGTTTTAGGATTTGATGCATCATATTCACAGCAGAGCAGTCAAATTTAGTTTCATCAATATATATAGTTTTAGATATTTTAGATAAGGTGAAAGAGATCATGGGATGAGCACTAAAGTGTATGTTGATAAAAATTACTAGTTTTTATAGTTTTATGGATTATGCGTAGCTTATTTTTTTAGCATTTAAATCGTGGGTGTTATGTCGTTATTGCGTCAACATGATAATAACACGACACAATAAGGCCAAATCTGAATACGACACGATAAGGTCAAAAATCTGAACACGACACGATAAGGAAACCCTCAACATGAATACGAACACTATATGACTCATATAGGCACAGACACAACACAAATGCGATAATAACACGATTTAATTAGTATTGACACGATACGATAATGACACGATTAAATATTCAATTTCACACGATACCATAATCATATAAAGTTTAAATTCTCAAAGTTAAAAGGCTACTACTCAAATAAACCATAGTAAACTAAGAATTAAAATAATTAATTAATAAAAGTAATGATAAAAGATTACACGAACACGATAAGGCTTGACATTAATCTATTAATTTTGTATGTGTTCGTATCGTACTTTTGTGTCGTGTCCAATATTGTCAGCCTTATATTTCACCAACAAAAAGATAACAAGAATAAAAAAGATAAACAGATTATTGAGATTATACTTTTCAGTTTTCATCCAATGACCAAATGAGCTAACATGAAAAGAAAACTTACTTATTTAGTTGCATTGCTATTTTAGATCTTTATTTACAAGAACTCTTAAACAATATAATTAATTATCCGTTATTATGTTCATTGAAACTCTTGAACAATATTTTCTTTCAATCAACTCAATTTGTTCGCACAATATTTTCTACTAATACTGTGCACTATATATATACAATTAATATGCATTAAAATTTAAAATACCCAATAGTATAATTGTTTCCACAGAAAAGGCGACACTCCATGAAGATGAAATACATAAAAAATCACCAAAACTCTACTATTATTTATTCTCTTACTAATAGAATATTTACATGTATAACGTGCAACGCACACTGCATTCACTAAAAATATGAACATCAACAACTATGAGAATGTCCACTTGGGAGAAATAATTCAATACATGTTAAATCCTATCCTGCTAACCTGCATATACATACAGAACTGGCATTCCTACGCGCCCAAGCACGGTCATGGCAACTGCTCACACGCTTGCCACGATTATTGAGTTTGCGCTGGATATTTGGCTGAGGGAACGGCAGGCTTTAAAGGGATGGAGCACATGAACTAACCGGCATTTGCTGGATAATCATCTTGAATACGAACTTTGTTCATCATCTGTTCCAACGATTGAGCAACAAACCTGTATCTATCATGTGATTTCCTTCCTTCCTCGACCACCATCACAACACCCCTGTACAAGTTATCATATATGTGGACAGGGTTATTGATATCAATACCGTTCAATCTGTAATCAAAAGTGTAACTATGTTTGATGTCCTTCCTCCACTGTGCAAGAATATATTGAGGTGGGATTTCGTCCAATCCGATTTGGTTGATAACACACAAGGCACGGCACGTCTGCACAGATAACCCTGAAGTTGAATAGTGCACACACACGTAGTACCTCAACATCAGAAGAATTGTATATCACCTCAAAATCTCTTGTTTCCTACCTGTTTTCATCGACTTGAATGTCTTCTTTGACTTTAAAAGTCACAATCGATACCCCTTAATGTTCATCTGCCTTATATTATAACATGAGTACACACCCTCCACTTTATCTTGAAAATGTTCAAATATGTTCTTTGTGTATAATTTTGAAGCCACTTATGATTCTTAAGTCCATGGCTCTGCACCATGTCCTCTCAAGCTGCTTCAAACTCATCTGATCTCAACGAGTGATAAACCGCTCTAGTAAGCCCACTTCTGATTGCCTCGTATTCCTCCAGAGGCGCTAGTTCATGCAAAACCATCTTCATAATATTTGTCAATGAAAGACAATGAGATGCCCTAGGAAAAACCTCGGTAACAGCAGTCTGCAAGCTTTGCACTCGCTGGTAATGATGGTTTGAGGAGGCAGTCCGAACATAGAAAAACGGATTTGTGTATTCACCAGGCTGATAAGTAAATATTCCAGCAAAAACAGAGTTTTTCAAGTAAACCAGAGCCCATCTTTCTCGGTCTTCATACAAGCTGTTGAGCCATTCATGATCTCTAATGGAAAATGTTGGATCATTTCCTCCTAGCCTGTTTCAAATTCTTCTAGCTTCGTTGTGCTGTACACAGTTCAGTTTAATACTGTTTGAAATACTTGTGAGTCCCCCACCTCCCCTAACCTTTTGTGAATGCTCTGCATCACAAGGGGTAAATGGAGACAATGATGAGTCCTTGGGTAAACCTCGGAGATTGCACCCTGCAGTGCCTTGCATCGGTCTGTGATTATAGTTTGTGGAGGACGTCCTAACATACATGCCAGCCATGCTCTCATCAGCCAAACATAAGTCTCGAAGGTTTCTTCAGCGAGCAACCCGCAACCCATTAACACAGATTGACCATGGTGATTCAATCTACTGAATGACAGCAGCTGAATATCGTGCTTATTTGACAGGCATGTTGAGTCGACAACTACAACGTCACTAAAATAGCCATAGGCAGCCCTTGACCTGGAATCGATCCAGAAAACATTCCTCACATACCCTCATCGTTTAAATCCATAACATAAAAGAAGTTCGGTTCAGAAAGGTGTGCCTGACGAAAATAATTGTGGAGAGCTTCAAGATGACCATTTCTAAATTTTTAAACGTTTCAACTGGTCTGTGTGGTGGGTGAAATCTCTTTCACTTGAGCTTCCATAACTCACTGCATCGAAAGCTGGAATTCAATAAAGCTGAATTGTTTTCACTTCCACATCAACAGCAGATCTCGACTTCCTCTTGATCCCTGCTTCCATCTTCTTATGTGACAGGGAGTTTTGAGCCTTCTGATGATCAAGTAAATGGTTATGTTCTAGTTTTACTTCATCCAACCTCCATCTGTTTAACTCCACCAACCTCAATCTTATCATTGCCAGACACCCCGTCCTTGTTTCCTTTCTTCGAGTACATGCTTCTTTCATTGTTTTGAAGCCCTCAAAGTTGCAACAGAGTACTGACCCACACTTCTCTTTGCTATTACGTTTTGTCCATGAAGATTTGACCCTGATACCGAATCCAAGCTCCTTGGCATAGCAGTTGTAGTAGTTATAGGCATCATCATATGATTCAAACTCCATTCCCTCGACAGGCGGGAGATAAGACGTTCCCAGTGTATGATCATTTTGAGCACTCGTAACTAGACTGCCGGCATCATTGCCAGGAATACCAAGCATTTGATCGCTGCTGTTGTCCCTGCCATTGCTTTGGGTCTCAAGCATTTGCTCATGGTTTCTCTCATGGCCATTCCTCTCAAATTCGATCACATGCTCATACTAATCCACATTATGAGCACCTGCTTCCTGCCATCATTCTCAAGGTCAGCTCTTTTAATTTCAAGCATTTGTTTAATGGCATTCTCAAGATCATTGTTCTTGAGTTTAAGCATTTTGCTGTCTTCATTTCCAAGGTCATGGGCTTCAATCTTGAAGCCTTCCTCTCCTTCATCCAGCACGTCTTCACTGTTTTCAGAAGTTTCATCCACCTTAACACAAAAACACAACAGCAGCAGCAAAAAAGTAAACTAAGTTGACACACTGAAAGAGAACCAAACCCGAATGAGACTACTAAGAGCAGGTCATCACGCACCATGAACAAGATAGTTTTTGTCTTATAAAGATAATTCAAAAAACAAGAAGGGGAAAAAAGTTATGGGAGAAAAAGACAGGCTACTTCTGGATTCACTAAGCAATATTTTCACCATCTCCGATATATAGAGTCACAGACACACATGTATTGGCCGGAATATACCGTTTGCTATCTAGTGTCTTTTTCCTAAAAATAGCATCTACTATATGTTAAGCTTATATGCTATAGATTTCACAAAAATCATCAACTCTGGTTCCAATCTACATGATGATATCTAGCAAAACAGGATAATTTTCGACCTACTACATAATTTCAAATTTTCAGTTTATACAGATATCTGCAGCAGATAATGGCACGTCAATTAAAAACATCACACACAAGTAAATTCAGAACAAAAACTTCACAGCTCTGTAAAGAGAATAGATTAGAGAAATGAGATTGATACGTCAAATTCACGTAGATGAATCATAAGAAAATGCATGCATAAGAAAACAAAAGGAAAATAAACGTTAAAAGCTAAAAATATATACTATAAAAAAACCAGCTACAATATTTGGAATTCGTAGAATAGGAAATAAGAAAAAAAAAATAGGGCACTGAATTGGGGGTAAGTGAGAGGTTATACAGTCTAGAGGCGGTGAATAAATCGCAGTTAACGCTAGTAAAGCCTTACGGTGATTTCGATGCCGGAATTAGGCGACAGGCCGTCACCGGCGGCAGAAAAGACGGTGGCGTCGGCCATTGGTGGAGGAGAGGTTGACCTCAGGTTGCGTCAAAGTCTGAGAAGTTGGTATCTTTACCGTAGCTCATCTACTTAATTTGTTTGTAGGCCCTCGCATTTTCAGCTCTTTCCAATTTTTTCCAAGTACCAAAATAAAAGCAGTAGAGAGGGTAGTATGGGCAATCTATAATTGTTAATTTCCAGACAAAATTAAAATGAAATAATGGGACAGAGGAATATAAAGTAGTTAGTAGTGGTCGTTAAAATCCCAACTCCCTGCACCACTCGCTACACCTCTCTAACACCGCCGCCGCAATGCCTTTCTCTCTCCTCTCTCCTCCTACACCACCGCCTCCTCTCATCTCGCCACCCATTTCTACTTTCTGTTCCAGTAAATTATTCAATCAGAAACGATGCGCCCGTATAATCGTGGAGGCTTCTAAAAACGACGACGAAGAAACCGCTTTCAATCCGTTTGGGTTCGTCACCGATAATCCTTCCAGCCGCAGCGCCATTCAGCTACCGGAGTCCCCCGCCGAGGACGGGAATGTCGGCCAAATGCTCTATGTAATTATTACCATATTTTCTATTATTATTTTCGACTAGTTTCCAGTTTTAAGCCTGTCCACGTTATGCTTCTCCCTCCAACTAAGACTTACAGTAAAACTTCATTCAATTGCTGTTCCGTACCTTAATTGGAGGAAGATAATTGAAATTTGATTAGTTGATGTGTTATGAACTAATTAATTTGACGATTTATCGATGCTGTTTGGAATTATTGTCTTAGAAATTACTGATAATTTTTTATGTTCCTACAGATTTAAATAATCTATACTGTAACGAGCATGTTGGTCTATCAAGCTATATATTTTTGCAAATAAAATATAATAAATTAAAATCATTCCTCCATCCCACAAAGATAGGACTGTATCTACTTCAGTTCATCTTACAAATGCAGATTACTTGCCATTTTGGATGTATCTCTACTTTTTCATTTCCATTTCCATTTCCATATAATAGCACTAACTAATATAAAAAAATAGGAAGAATTAGCAGATATTTATAAAGTCTAATACTATTCTATTTATAAGTTTTCTTACTCTGTTGAAAATTTTATTCTTTTGATTTTTTTTAGGGGAAAATCCTAGTAAGATAGAGGCAGTAATTCTTGAAACATATGGGGTCCATAGGAGACACAATTAAAATTTAGTGTGTCAACCATATTAACTACCAATTGCTGATCTGTATGTATGAAAATACCTGTGCACCTATCAACATGGGATGAAGGAAGTAGTTTAAGATTTTAAGTAAAATCATGTTTTAGATAGCCGTTAATCTGTCTATGTTTTATTTTTGTTTTCTTTTTGAAGTGTTAATTTGTTGAAATCGATGGTGTTATGTTTCAACTGGTGGCACCACCCACTTAAGAGTTTTGTGTGGTGATTTGGGAGATATGAACTTATATTTTCATGTCATGTCATTTCTTATAAAAGAGAATAGAAGACAAAGGAAAGGAATATGGCTCTTACATTAAATCTGGAGGTTTTCGATGGTTTGTAAGAGAAACAGGTAACAAACCGTATTAACATGTCTTTTCAGTTGAAATTAGATAATTTGATTTCTTTCATTTGCAGGATCGCGTGAAAGAGGGCGTGGAACTATCGTGTTTCTACATGGTGCTCCAACACAGTCATACAGCTACCGAGTTGTTATGTCTCAGGTACTATTGATGATCTACTAACCAAGTTCATAGATTTTGCAACATAGTGTTTCGAGCTTATTTTGCCAATGTTTGCTTGTTCAACTACAACCACTAAATGAGTCTTCGGATTTATTATTTTTTGTGACCATTGAATGCTAAACAAATTCTGTTTGTCTTAATTGATTTCCATGGCTATCGTGCTGTAGATGTCAGATGCTGGGTTCCACTGCCTTGCACCTGACTGGATAGGATTTGGTTTTAGCGACAAGCCACAGGCTGGATATGGATTTGACTACACAGGTTTTGCAACTTATCGATCCTTTATTTCATTTAGCGATTGTATGGCAAAAAAATTTGGATTTGTTGACTAGAATCTGAAAATTTAATTGACAGAAAAAGAATTCCATGAAGTATTTGACAAATTACTGGATACTCTTGGGGTTACTGATCCCTTTTACCTGGTAGTTCAGGTTTGGACTTCACGATCATTGTTTACGACATACTTAGCTGTCTATATATCTCTGTTGAATCTTTGTCTTGTTTCCTCAATAAAACTTTTGAAACTAGTTTGTCTGCAAATTTTACCAACATACCTCAAATTGTACATGAGTTCCTGCATCTTGTAGGGATTTATTGTGGGATCATATGGATTGACTTGGGCTTTGAAAAATCAAAGTAGAGTGTCAAAGCTTGCAATCCTGAACACGCCATTGACGACCTCATCACCGCTTCCCGGGCTATTTCAACAACTCAGGTGTTATGCTTATGTGAATGATTAATGCATATTTTGCCTATGAAAACGACCATCTCAAACCTCATCTATATTACCTAATGTTGGTGTGTTTTATCTATTGTTTTTCTGATGGTAGATCATCTGCCTCTTTGCTGATTTCCAGGATTCCACTTCTTGGCGAATTTACTTGCCAGAATGCAGTTATGGCTGAGCGTTTTATTGAAGCAGGTAGCGCGTACGTATCAAGAAAGTTTTCTTCCGTTTTATGAGATCTCAAACCTTTACTTTCAACAAGATGCCTGCTTATGATTTAAGATTTTCTGAGTCTGATAAATAAATATCATAAATTATTAAAAACTTTTGCACTAAACTTCCCTATCCTTAAATTTACTGTCCCTGGCATCAGAAACCACAAACTACCAATTTCAGTTTATGAGTTGACAGAGAACTGGCCAATGAACATCACAGTCGAGGAACTTTATTACTTATTTGGATGTTAGATCTATACATTATGTTACTATGTTTTCACTAATAAAAGAACATGTTCATGGCAGCTATGTATTGAAGCTGGAAAAGGCAGATGTATATCGGTTGCCATACCTCTCTAGCAGTGGCCCTGGATTTGGTTTGTAATACCGTCCTATCTTGCAACTAATTTTACGCATATGAATTTCCCATGGCGTCAAGCTTCCATAATTATTTTGAGTTCTAGTCTCAAATGATATATGCTTCATGCAGCAGGATATACTTCTACATCGCAAATAAAATTTAATCTTTTGAATATTATCTTTACCTCATCATCTCTGCCAAATTTTAGTTTTCCAACCAAAACGATAATAGCTTCTTGTCTTATCAAGCCGTTGGACACAGACAAATAGATTATAGGCTAAATATAGGCTTGGTTTCACTGATTCATTTTCTTTTGGTGTTACAGCTCTGCTTGAGGCTACCAAAAGAGCTAACTTAAAAGATATTAACAGCCGAGTATCAGCTGGATTTGCATCTGGAAGGTACATTACTACACAATTAACTAAAAAACGTCGTAAGATATGGAATCCTCCTATACGCGTCTCCTCATACTTCCTGATCGATTGCACTAACATTCAGCATATTAGAACAGAAAATTTAATTCTTCGAAGAGCAATTCTCTCCAATCCATGATGGCTTCTATTACCATACTTTTCTCATCTCTCAAATATACTTCTTATGGTGTATTCAGCTGGGATAAGCCAATACTGGTTGCCTGGGGAATGTCAGACAAGTATCTGCCGCAGTCAGTTGCTGAAGAATTCCAGAAAGGGAATACGGATAGAGTAAAGCTTAAGATGATCGAAGGTGCAGGCCACATGCCGCAGGAGGACTGGTAAACATCTCACAAATTGTTAGTTTCTGCAAACATGAACTTTTCCTACCTCTCAACAACATTTCATATTTGCACAACATTTCATATTTGCAGGCCGGAAAAAGTTGTTGGCGCCTTGAGGGTATTTTTCTGAAGCGTAAAATGCCTCTCATTACAATTCAGTAAGGAGGTAGATCTTGGCGTCCATGTAAATATGCTACAGATGCAGCCCAGTCAGTATGACTGTTAGACTCAAAAATTTGTAAATTGAGGTACTACATATGTAATATGTCAATGGAAAAAGAAGCAAAAATGAAGCCATACATTCTAGTACTCATCATCACATCATCATCAGCAGACAATACCTGCCTTAAAAGTGGCACTAGATAGCAAGAAACCTAAATTCATGACTTTGCACACAGCGTTCTCATTAGCAGTGGATGTAGAAGTCAGTACCCAAAAAAAAAAAAAAAACACTAGTACTGTACGTGTACAAATTTCCTTGCATCCAAAACAATATGAGAAATGCTGCTTAGACCCGAAAAAACTACTACTAGGGATTACGGATCTGTTTAAGAATCACAAAATAAGAAAGAGCAATCAGTCTAAATTACACACAATATAGCAGCTCTTTCTCTTAGAAACCCTACACCTCCCCTTTCCAGAACTTGGAAGGAGAGAGGCCAGATATAATATTCAGCTAGATTACTTGTATTTTTACTGGAAGCTATCCATTTCTGGGGTGTTTTTGCCTGTTTTTCTGTTTATTACCTTCTAAACGTCTTCCTCCTCATCCTCAACTCCATTTTCACCAGAATTACTGAGGCTGTCATCACTTCCCTCGTGCTTCCTCTTTGCAGCAGCAGCACCATTCCCTCTAGTTTGTCTTGGCTCAACTTCTCCATTTTTGCCTCCCTTGGGTTTGCTCTTTGCAGGAGGCTTCTTTGCCCCTCTTTTTCTCTTTGAAGGTACAACATCACCTTCATCATCAGAGTCTTCGACACTGGCATTGGGCTTCTTCTTTGAGGACTTACTGGCGCTACTAGTCTTCCTCACTTTCACGACTTTTGGATCCTTAGGCTCATCCTCCGATCCTGACTCATCAACACCACCACCTTTTCCAGCAGTAGTGCGCTTAGATCTTTTATCTGTCTCTTTCACAGCTTGGTTGCCACTCAACTTTTGCAACTCAGGGACATAAGCTGTTGTCTGCAATAGATGTGAATTGATTCTCAGGAGGGGAAAGTGCCATGATAAATCATAAATTAAATGTTTAGCTTTGAAATGGGCATACTCTGCCACCAGCTTTAATGAAGTCAATTTTCTTCCCTGAAAAAACAGAAATCTTTTTAGCTTTCTAACTGAAACTGAAACATCTAAATTGGAAGTAACATCACATTGTTGCAACACAAGGACTAGAACTTCGGTTTCCCATTTCTTTCCAAAACTAGAAACATGGTTGTACCATGTCCATGTGATTCACTTCAGCTGCTAGATGTTGAAACTTATGGAGGTATTATCAGTTCCAGAGCCATTTTTTCACATTCTTGATTTTAGACACCACGTAGTTATGCACAATCATGCATATAAGCATTGGCAAAGCGTATGAAGTGAAACCAACAAACTGGAGTGGAATAAAAGAATTGACTCGGCCAAAAGAAACAAGGAAAATACATAGATCATCTAAATAATATTTTCATAAAAACATTTTGTATCATCAATTAAGCTATTAATTCAACCATCAATATCACTGCACTATTAATAAAAGGCCACACAGGAAAGAGCACTGCACAGGTCAAGAGCCAACCATCAACAAAGGCCTTGCCAGGCTTCTTTTCCCGAGAATGGAAAATCCAATTATCAGGGAACTGACTACTGTCGGCCCCAACCTCAAGAGCCTTTTCAATCACCTGTAAAATAAATCATTGATGTCAAATTTATCACAAATGTCCAAACATCTCACCATTAACTTTTCCTCGTTTCCTCCCCCAGCGAACATGAAACAACCATTCAGTAGGAAAGCGAAGGCTGTCAGCATCAACTTCAACTGCAAAGTTTGTAACCTAAAAGTATCGTCTCTAGTAACATCCATATGGAATGCAAGCTTAATGCAAAAAAGACATGTACATGTAAACAAACAATATCTATAATACCTCATTAATGCACTTGAGCAAGGTTGCACAGCTTTCTTTTGACAGGCTGGAAGCAGTGTGCTGTGGATGAATTCTTGCCTGTCCAAACACAATTAATTTATGCAGTGCTCACAGTTTCCATTTATGTTATTTAGGTTAAAAGGTGAAAGCATAATTAAATACAAGCCCATATGTTGAAACTGAAACTGCCTATACTTGCTTGGAAACTGAAAATCACTCCCCAGATTTAATCTAAAAGTAAGGCATTCAGTCATCAATCTGACAGAAGCAAGCGAACTCTATAGAAGCACTTTCCATCAGATTTTCTCAGGTATAGGTGATGGAAAATAAAGCAGACTAACTTGGTATAGAACTTCATCAGCCATCCAATTGCCAATGCCTGAAATAAAACTCTGCAGAGAAGAACAGACATCTAATGAGTCAACACCATGTTACCAAAGCACAAATACTAAGACTAGATCTAGATTATTACAGTGAAATTTCTCAATAGATCTCCATATTATGATAAAAAGAAGAAAAAAAATGCTTATTTAACTGGTTCTGAATCAGAAAAGTGTCATTAACTATTCATAACAATCAGAAATTGATGTATTCACACATTTTATCTCAATGACATGATATGTACACTAAACATAAATGAATAATTTCATAAATTTGCAGAAAACCAGAAAACAAGAATCTTTTTCAATTGAAAAGCCCAATGTGAAAATTTCACTGCCTATGAAGTGAAGTTATGTCACTAAACATGTCTCATATAAACTCCACTTCAATCCTCTATTACTGGTTTTTGCCAGGGGATGCTAGCCATTGTTATGCTATTACCTAGTCAATCTGTTGAAGATTTATGATCCTTTACAATTGAATATATATATACAACTTGACAAAAGAATTGGCCCTCGGTAGAAACTCATCTAACTTGTTATGCCTGACTGGTTCCATTAGTTGATGTGTTTTATGGAATATGTCTTTCTCCTCAAACATATGAGCTTACAAGATATTTCATTATTTTGGGAACCTCAATCCAAAAGTAGAGCCAACAATTTCTTTGAAGACAACCAATTAAACCAAGCAGATATACAAGATAACCTGGTTCCAAACCCATTCATGCTCCTCTTCCTAAGCCCAGTGATAACTGATATTTCTCATAGCAAGCAAAAGAGCTTAGACATAACAGGCAACCAACACTAGCAATTGATTTATTATTACAGTGCATGAAGCCTACTTTGACCACCATTGACCACCAAGGAGACGCAGCCCATTCTGCACCGGAGATAGTGTTTTGATACATGAGCCCCCCCACCCCCCCCGACCCTTGCATGCTTTCTTGACCTTACACTTAATCATGTCAAGAAAGCTTGTCGCTATCGTCCACTTCGTACAGAAAAAATAAGTGCAAGTTCTTTTAGATAGCTATACGTAAACCAGATAAGAGCATCTGCCCTTAACAATCTAGTCCCAAAGCCATTTCTAAGTCAAAGACTCAAAGTTAAACACGTTGGTGGCAAAATTTCATTCTTTTTCCATAATTTGAGAGTATCATGCCCATGATCATCTGGTCTCCTTTTCCTTCTCATATTCAATATAGAATTTTCTTGATGTGGTTCACATTTGATATCAGAAGCTCGAGATTGATCTCGTGCAAATATTAGTAAGTCAACCAAATTTACTGTGAAGCTTCAAAAATAGAGCTTCATCTTTATAAACCTACTTTTTCATTTACATGAGTTAGAATATTGAATGTTGCATCACCACAAAAAAATGATTATTGGTTTCTGATGCAGCAATAATAGTACAGCATAAGAATATTCTTTTTATAGCCTTTACACTCCACACACTCATACATGGTAAACCATTCAAAACCTGGTCAAGTAAAAGAGCCTTAATTCCAATGTTCTTCTTCCTCAATGAGTTGCTGAGCTCATCTTCTGTCATGGGCTCCATCAATGCATCAGGTCCAAGCTCAGAGATTGGGGGAACAGAAACAGGCTGTAAAAGCACAAGCATATTGAAATTTCAGTTGATAAAGTTGAGAAGGAAAAGAAAAACATAGATTTAAAGAAATAATAAAAATCAATAAATAAATAGAATCTGCAGTCTATATACTGGGATACAGTCTGACATATTACATTGTCAAGCAGGCGAACTTTAGCAAACCGCCTCTTGTCAGTAAATGAGAATTCCAAACCATCAGCTAGCTGAACAAAAAATGAATAGATGTTGTTATTTCAGAATGTAGACACTAATTTTGGTGTAAGTGCATAATTTTCAATTACAAAAAGCAGCAAAACATTTTCTTATCTCAAGCATGCTATAGAAAACAAAATGAGAAATTTTCATCTGTTCAGCAAGTAGAAACATCAGAACCTTACTGCACGCCATTGCACAAAGAAACTGATTACAGCATGGATGTAGATTAATACAAAATAAACACACTACATATATATCTGCATGTCAAGTACCCTTCTTATCTTTTCCTTTGAAGTACAACATGCACTATGAATTTATCAAGTAATGTGGTTTGTGAAAAATTGCAGCTTTATTTATTAAGAATCAACAGTTTCAACTTCATCAAAATAAGGAACAGGATCTCACTTCAACAAATAACTTGGAATACTTGGATGGCCATTCATCTGTATCCTTCACCGCAGACCTGTAATGGTAACGTATTTAGTACAAATTATTACTTTTAAAGAAGTTGAGAAATGATAAAATAGGTCTAAAAAAAATGATAATACAGCCTTTGGATGAATTCCTACACTATAACAGCTAATTCATCGCCTCATTCCTTTCAATCAACTACAGCATTTTTGTAATTTTAATTTGGTCTAATATCCTGAGTTCTTGGATGGACTGTAAAAGTAAGGACACATGTTTGATATTTCATTCTAATGTCAAGTGTCAACAGTAGACATGTATTCTTGAAATTAATTAAGTTCAAGTAACACCTCAGTCATGAAAAAAAGACGTACTAACCATCCATTGATTCAAGACTAGGTAGGATGGCCAAATTAAACATCTCACAGTTAAACAAATGCAGCTGGCTCATTTTTTATGCATATCGGCACATCCCACTATCAGCTCTATTAGTTTCTTCATTTATTCTCATTCTTTTTGTGAGCAGAGAAAATTTTATAAGAGAAAAAGAAATGGTAGAAGAGAAGAGTCATTACAACATACAACTTTCAGTCTCTAGCTACCTCTGGCAAAATGAAAGCTTTAAACTCATTATAACTTGAAACACCTCAAGTAACTCAACTTAATCCTACCACAAAACTCTCCTAAACATTTCTCTCTATCTTCAGAGATCCTCTATTCACTTCAAGCCAAAGGGACCAACCCAAGGATGGAACCCCCCATAACACTTTTCCCTTTTGATGATAAAACCTCCAAGGATAGACAATCAGACTGTCACTGAGCATGGTAAGATCCAAAGTAAGCCTGACTCCCAGAGACTATATGTAACACATTTACAGACTAATTTGAACAGCACATGCTTACCTTTTATATTTGGTGACGGCAACTCCCTTGATATACACAGCCCCAGCCATTCCTGAAAGAAACAAATGACAGAAATCTTAAGTCCAACCACAAGTTCGTAATCCATTTTGATTCTTAAACTTTACATACAACAACCACAACTAAATTATTAGCTTGCCAGAATAGAAAGATTGACCAACTGTAACCTTTCGTTAAATTGTAAAAGAAAATTCATATTTAAACATGCAATATGTTTATTGTCAAGTTTTCCTTGATTATGATCCCAGAAAGTAGGTTTAGCAACAAGATTTAAAACAAAATGTGAAGCACTCATTTCATTGGGAGGGCAGTGCAAAGAAGAATTTTCTCAAAAAGGCATAATATTGACAAAAGAAAAATAAGCCAGATGCTGCTTGTTCCATTCTGACAAACTTAAGCACCATGTGCGAACACTATTTATCATCCTCCCAATTTTATCACTCAGCCACAAGCCTTCACGTAACCAGTGATACAAGGACCTAGCAATGATTTCGAGATTATATAATGACCAGAATTTATCTAATCCACTGAATGTGCATTAAACACACCATGCTAAGACCCACACATTACTTCACAGGAAGAAAGGAGGAGCTTTGTTATATCATACGAAACTGCAGAAGGGGTTAGACTTTAGCCAATAATCAACAAACGGTACTAGTACAAAACTACCCATACCAAACAATGGCATTACGAGAAATCCATTTTGATCAATAACTGCATGAGTACATATCTGTTTTACTTTTTTATTTGAAACAAAGTTCTTCAACCTTCTGCTCACCACATGCCACAAAACAGCAGACTTATCATTGTGCTATTGTCATCAATAGGGTTCGAACCAGTAGGCTTCAGAAATGTTGTAAACAAAGCATCCTTGTAGTTGTACGCAGTGAGATCATCAACCAATTCATCTACTTGCCCAAGTTAACGAGTGCCTCCGAAATTCTCTAATTTGTAAAATACACCGAAATACAACCAAGCTACATCATAACAAGAACCCAAATGCACACAGTCTCGGTAAATTAACAATAAATCGAGCACTAGTAACTCAAAAACGGAAAACGACAGCAATGCATGGATTTTAGGGTTTAACAAAAAAAGGCAAAAGACAATAATTGCAACAGTACCGAATTGGAAAGAGGGGAAAGGAGGGGAATCAAGTTGAATCCACATGTTCTTTCCCTTCCGATGTGCGGCGACGATAGTTTTTCCAACGAGCGCCGCCTCGAAGTCCTTGGGAGAGACGCCGTCAATGACTTTGGAATCATCAGCTACACTCGCTTTAATTATCTTCTTCCCCACGCTGTGCTCCGCCAGCGCCCGACGCGCCGCCTCAACCTCCGGTAGCTCCGGCATTGTAGGGTGGCAGTAGAACTTCTCTGCTCCAACAACGAGAGAAAGAGAAGTGGACTCTGCTGGGGTTTTTCGCGCGCTCTTTCGCTTGTGAAGGGGGAGGGTACTAGAGTAAAGTTGCAATATAGTATTTTCTATATCTATATTTAATAGCAATTACAAATTTGCATTCAAAAAAAAATAGCAATTACAAATTTCGAAAATAAGAACGTCTGCTTTATTGTACCATCCACATTTTCGAATCTGAAAATATACTATAATTAATAGAATTTTTTGTGTTTATAAGCTAAATCTAACGTTGCATATTATGCACATAAATAATCAAATCGTGTCTTAAAACTCATAACGGCAATCAAAATAAGGGTCATCATCCAGCTCTTCTTTGCATAAAATACAATGTTCATTTTCAATTTCCGAAATACCCAATCTCAGAAACCTATATTTGGTGTTGAATCTTCTTTTTAGGACGAACCAAACATGTATGAGTGCTCGTAGTGGGGTGAGGTTTTTCTAAGCAAGACATCCTTGTTTCTCGTCGTGATGCAGAAAAAATATTTGATTTATGAAACGACCACATTCTCTCATCGCTCGTATTTGCTCTAAATTCAGTGCGATTCACAGCTAAGTAAAGATCCCCAATAAAATCATCCTTAGAAATTTAAAAAAAAAAATCCCAACCACCTCATTATCCCATTTCCTCCCAAACTCTCATTCTCCCTAAACCCCATACATATATGTATATCTTGTTGAGTATATAAGCCATACTGATAAGAAATTTTTTGAAGATGTTAATATGCGTCCTTTTAAGGTGAATATTTTTGTATTTGAGGCAAATACTTATCATGTTAAAATTATGGCATTTCTGAGATGAGGAGAAGAAAGTGAGTGTATGTCTTTAGCAATATTATAAATGTCAAGGACCAGAATGTTAAAATCTGTCACCTAAGTTATAATTATATCAAAATTGGTATATCTCATTGGTTTTTTAAAAGGGGAATAAGATATTTCATTAATCCAACAAAATCTTTCCCAACTAGACCCGTCAACCGTCAACCGTAATCTGAATTCCAAATTATTACTACATGGAGACTTGAACCATAGCTTAATTGTTACAGCTACATTGTGTTTATTGAAATCCACGATAACTATTTTAGGTGCACACTGAATACACATACATACATACATACAGTTTTATTGATAATTTGAATTGAATTATCTAGTTTACCTTTCTGACAACCTTATTGCTGACCAACATTGCCTTGACTTCTTATAAGCAAAGCATCTCTTCAACCAATATTCTTCGAAATGTTATTTTTAAATTATGAGTGACTGTGTTGAGATTCCGGCACATATTTGTGTAAGAAAACGCCAAGATTTCTTGGAATTTTTCAATTTATAATATTTAATTTATCGACCGCACAGTGCAAACAAAGTGATTTAGATTCCAAGTCAAACAATCATTCTTTAAAAAAAAAATGACTTTGTGCTTGATTTAATAATGGAATATGAATAAAACTCAAGAATATTTTGGACGTGGACTGTCCAATATTCGGCCATATTGTTAAATGAGATATTGACAAATGCAAAATTTTAAATAATTAGTCAGTCGCGTGAATTCTTTGACATTTTTGCTTGCCCAAGAGACGGCTAATTGGTCATTATGCTTGAAATGGTTATAATATAATCTCTTTTAATGGAAGTGGATCAATAATAATCAATAATATATTTAACCTAGAATAGGCTAGCTAGTTACCAAAAATTTGGAGCGTCCCAACTATAACCTGATAATGTGGGAAATTGCACTAGTTAGATGGTTCATAGGTGTGCCAAATCTACAACCAAGATATTAAATTGTTACATTGCTGATTTATTTCGAATTGAATTCACACCCATACTGTTTAAATTTATCAAATTAAAGGTATGGTATGTAGCATTTATTATTGTATAAAATATTGCGTTTTATTTTTTTGAGATATAATTTACTTTATGGTAACTTAAATACAAGAATATTAAATTCTCCTAAACCAATGTGAAACAAGCTTTAAATATTTAAATGTATATCTCACATTGTTTAATTATACAAACCCGCTTTCAAATAACTAATTTCAATTAATTATTTATACTCATGGCAATTTGATTTTAAGTAAATAGCCATAACACAATTACCTACTTGAACGTATAACACCATATACCATTTAAGTCCCTAAGAAGAATAGCAGAAATGAATAAGAGAACAAATCAAGATTTAATTTTTTTATAGCTTATGAAATTAATAATTTTGATAACAATTTTAGAAGTATTAGAATTAAAATAGATGTATAAATAAAAAATTTAATGCTAATATGGATTAAGTGAGAGTTGTGCTCACAGATGATGTTGTTTTAATAATATTTAAGTGAGTGGGACAGGTCGCCTTATGCTAGCTGGGGGAAAAATTGCTATAGCTTCTTATTACATGCTTGCAAATTATACATGTATAATGCTTGCTATAGGTTTACCATTTTTCTTGCTCTCTGTGATATATCTCGTCAATGTAATAATGGATATGAACCAACATTTTGTCCAATATAAAATACTGATTCCGTGATTGCTTTGTTGCATACAAATCAACAATAAACAAAATTACATAAATACTTTACGATTATTAAAGAAAATGTATTTCCCCCTCAAAAAAGAAAAAGAAAAAAAAAAAAGAAATGTATTAGGAAAACGTATATAATTACTAATAAACCAGTGTGCCGAGTGTAATATATGAAAACACACAACAAAAATTTCTAGTTTTCTCTAACATAATACTTTAGTAAATAGTTGGAAAATTACAGATTCACCCTTTTTGAATTTCAATTAATTCTTTATTTTTTTGCGGTCGTGATATTTTAAATTGATGAAATTAAGTGTTCTTAATTTTTATTCTTGGGACTTTGTCATTTTAATTTGTTTATTGTCTACACTTTGTATAATTGTCATTTTATCTTAAAGGGACTGAAATTGCAACTCCGTTATTAATGAATTGGACAATCTCCGTCATTTTTAAATTTAGAATTAATTATTTTAGCTATTCTTCACATAAAAAACTATTATTATAGTATTTTTGAAGTTTGTTGGCATTAAAATTGTCACGCCATCCCTATACTTTAGGGGACTAAAAATGTGTTACTTGATCATGGATCAATAATGCACCCGAACGAATTTCACTCTAGCTAGCATTTTTATAATATTTATTCACAAATACTAGGTAATATTTTGTAGGCTTCTCACGTGCGTCACGCGCCAAATTAACTATCTGGTTCAAATAATTGTACAACTTAATTAATTTTGGCAACAGTGTCTCTTTTTTCAATTTAATTAATCACCGATTCGCATTACCCATATGATTTATAGGGCAAATTCATTCAATTTATTAATACCAACCGTAATCTATGTCAAGTCTATTTTCAGAGTTGACTTGATTATTGAAATTTGTTTTTTTTATATATATATGAAACTGGTTTAAGCAATAATGGCTTTTAAAAACTATGCTCTCGTGCACAAACAAGCACAAAACACGTTATGGGCGAGGGGCGAACCCTTTCATTGTTGCTTAGCAATGAAAGAAACATATCAATGTTGAATAATTTCAATATTACGAAATTAGTACAAATATTTATTTTTTAAAAGCTAGTACCTTCTTTTGAAATGAAGAAGAAAGATACCTAACAATGATAGAAAAGGGTTTTACTTATAATTAGTTTAGTATATTTTTCTTTATTATTAATACAGAAAAATAAATAAAATCAAAACTAAATATTTTCTATGTCCACAAAAAATAATTGTAGGATGGAATGACACATGTTTTAAGAAATGTAGGTGATGATATTATAAGGATATTACTGAGTGGAGAAAATGGCTCGCTCGCATATTAATGGATAACCAAATTTAATTAAATTAAAATGGTGGATCATATGTGGTAGAATGCTAAGGGGCCGTTTGCTTCTTATGTTAGGATAGTGCAGGATAGTTAAATCATGTTAGGATTTAGAATAAAATTTAGGTTAGAGATAAGGATAAAAATTTTAGTATGTTGTTTGATAGGTAGGATAGAAAGTAGGATAAAAATAAATTGAGTGTTTGGTAGATATGATTGTATTATAGATAAAGTGTTTAATGACTTTTTTACCCTTTTCAATTATAAATATATTTCATTTAATAATTTGTAATCAATTAATTAATTATGATAAAAATTAATCTGCAATTAATTTAATTGTGAGTAATTAATATGTAATTAATTAATTTTGATTACTTAATCCATAATTAAATTTTTATTATTAATTAATCCATAACTAAATAATTATTATTAATTAATCTGTTAATAATTATTATTATCAATTAATCAATTATGATACATAATTAATTAATTCTAATTTATATTAATTAATCTGTAATTAATTTCTTATACATTAATCTGTGATTAATTAATTCTGAAACATATTAATTAACATTAAAATGGTGATTGAGTATTGATTTATTAATTATTGATTTGTTAACTTTTTTAGATAATGATAACTTAATTAACAAATATTAGCTTTTTTAGTGATTCAACAATTATTTTATTAAGTTAAATTAACATTTAATAATTAATTTGGATAAATTAATCATAGTTAATTAAAATTGATTCCATCGTCAATCCATCGTCTTCTCCAAAACAACAAAATGATTCCAAAAAAAAAATTTGCAGAATCTCCAACAATCCATCGTCTTCTCCAAAACAACAATTGATTCCACCGAACAACAATCAAAACCCAGATCAAACATCGAAAACCATCGAACAACAAATCCAAGATCGAAGCCAAAATCGAAAAACAGTCAGGAACCCAAAATCGAACCCAAAATCGAAAAGCCTGTTCTTCCTTCCCGGTTATTTTCCGGCGACCCCTTTACCGGCGAAATCCATTACAGGCGACCCCCAACAACAAAAAAACGAGACCCAAATCGAACTGCAAATTGAAATCCATATCGAACAAGAATTGAATCCAAATCAAACAACAATCCAAACCAAATCGAACAAGTAATCAAAACCCAAAATGAGCAACACTAGAAACCCAAAATCGATCAAAAACCGAAACTAAAAGCTGGAAAACATTCCAAACCCAAAATCGACAACAGCGGAAACCCAAAATCAAACAACAATCGAAACCGAAAATTGAGAAAAAAATTTAGGCTCAGATTTGATGCCAGAACACGATATGAAATCGAATAAGAAAAAAGAATTTTGGGGAGAAGGAGCTCAAATTTGATGCCCAGAAGCCAACACATACCCAATCAAACAAGAAGACGCCTCACACCATACACAGTAAGAACAAGGACACAACGTCGCTGTGAAATTGCACCGGTGGCTCAGATTTGATGCGAAATCATCACAGCCTCGAATCACTGCAGAGAGCGATAGCCAATCAAACAAGAAAAAAGAATTTTGGAGAGAAGGGGCTCAGATTTGATGCCCAAATCATCACAGCCCTAAGCCCA